>PVJL010016093.1:0-22056 GCA_004026885.1 Lyroderma lyra
CGTGCGTGCACATACACATGCACACACACGTGCGCGCCCCCCCCACGCGCGCGCGCGCACACACGCATGCACGCGCGCGCACATGTGAACACACGCACGCATGCACACATGCGCGCCTAAGCACATCTTGTCAAACCACTAACACACAGTGACAAAGAGAAAACTCCGCGAGGAAACCCGGGAGGTGGTGCGGCCAGCCCCGCGCCCCTCTGCGACCCCAGCCCCGCGCCCCCCTGCGACCCCAGCCCCGCGCCCCCCTGCGACCCCAGCTGATCGTTCTGTTGACACACACATTCCTTATATGTCCCCTTCCACCCACATCTCTTCAGTGTGGTCCCCATTCCTCCACTTCTCTTCCCAGATGATGACAATAATGATGCTGATGTCAATGACAAGGACAGTGACCACAGTGATGACAATCATGGTGATGATAATGGTGGTGATGATGGTGATGATGGTGATGATGATGATGATGATGATCGTGGTGGTGGTGGTGATGACGGTGGTAAGGATGATGAAGATGACTGTGGTGACAGTGATACTGACGACACTGACAATACTGATGATGACAATAAGGACAGTCATCTTTTATTAGGCACCAAAAGCACACCGGGTACTTAGCATCCATCACCTCATTGGTTCTCACAACCAGTCAGGAAAGTGAATGGCATTGCCTTCCTCTAGGGCAGCGGTTCTCAACCTGTGGGTCGCGACCCCTTTGGGGGCCGAACGACCCTCTCACAGGGGTCACCTGAGACCATCGGAAAACACGTATCAGATATTTACATGACGACTCATAACAGCAGCAACATGACAGTTATGACGTAGCAACGACAATAATTGTATGGGGGTCACCACACCATGAGGACTGTTTCACAGGGCCGCGGCGTTAGGAAGGTTGGGAACCGCTGCTCTATGGAGACACAAACAGGTCCCTTGACATTACATGTCCACCAAGATGGACAGACCCAGAGCTGGAGCTGAGCTCAAAGCTAAGGCAGGGGCTACAGTGAGCGTGGTGCTGGGGTGTACTGAGCACTCGTCACTGTCCTCTCATTCTGACAATTCTCTCAGCCAGTGTGTCGTGGGGCCCTTTACAGATGAGGAAAGTGGGCCCCAGAGGGCTAAGTGACCCAACAAATGTCAGTGTTCCCTCAGTGAGTGGCAGGCGTGAGAGGCGGGCAGAGGCCCAGCCACTCAACAGCCGGGAGACTCAGAAAACAGGAGACAGAGGTGTCCTCACCCACCTTGCAGGAGGCTGTGGTGGGCTCCGACTCCGGCCCGATGCCCCGGCCCCTCTGCCAGACCTCCAGGTGCATCAATGGGCTCAGGCGGTGGCCCAGCCAGGCTGGAGTGTCAGCGGCAGACCTGGGAGGGGACCTGAGGCCGGGCCTCGGCCAGCACCACCTGGAAGAGCCCAGCAGGCCGCGAAATGGTTAAGGCCTCCGGGCCCCACAGAATCAGCTCATTATCATTTCTAATACGGATCAATACTCACCAGGCCTCTGACAAAGCCAGGCGCACCGCACCATGAAAGGCCTTCTGAGCCGCCTCTGGCGGGCCGCCGCAGCCATGATGCCCCCTCCCCTCCGGATCAGCTCGAGGGGGAAGATGCAAATCGATAGACCTCCCCTCATTGATCACCTCTTCTCCCGGCTGTCCCACTGACATTTTGTCACCCCTCCTCCACAACCAGCTGGGCTCATGGGGGTCCCTGCCTCCCACGGAAGTGGGGACCTCATGAAAGGCCCTGGGCCTCCCACGAGTGAGGGGCTGCGCACGGCATATGCCGCCCGCCCGCCGGCTTTGTCTGCAACAATGAGAAGAGATTTCTCTTCCATTTCGGCCCTGTGTCCAATTCATCACGTCTGGCCCCGATAATCTGCTTCTCCCATTGGTGGCTGGACTCGGGGGATAAATAGGGCGAGTGAGTGTAGAATTACCGCGATCAGATCTCTCCAGGCCAGGAACAAAAACCACATTAGGCTCTCACAATGCGTCTCCATCATCGCAGACGCACAAAGGGGCGGGCGGGAAGGGGGGCCCGAGACGCAGTCCCGCGTCCTCTCTCCGTAAGAGGTAGAGGAAGGCTCAGCATGGAGTGCCAGGACAGGCTCCTGCGGGCAAGTCACCTGCCACCCTGCACCTTGGTTTCCCATTGGGGACGCCTCCGTCACAGGGCTGCTGTGAGCACCTAAGAGGAGACAAATGCGGGGGCCTGACCTAGCACATAGCAGCTGCTCAGTAAAATGGCAGCCCCTGTAGTCGTTGTTAACCATGTAGCTGTCCACATGGAGATACCACACTGGGCTCCTGTCCTGTCACATCGCAGACGTCACACTGCAGAACACTTGCAACTGGGCTGGCAGGTACACATGCCATGAACAGCCAGCCCACCCAGAGCTGCCACCAGGTGCCATGTCCCCAAGTGGCAGCAGGGCTCCAGCCAGAGGGATGCCCACTGTGTCAGGAGTCCCTGGTGGCTCCAGAGAACATCATGACAAATGCTCGGGAGAGGCGGGCACACAGCGAGCTGGAAGGCAATCAGACAGCATGAACACCAGGCAGCCAGGGTGGTGACGGCATCATGACCTGGTCAGTAAGTGATAGCCCCGCCGGAGCCACCGCCAGTGCTCACGCCGCCTGCCCATGAACTCAGCCAACTCCTCTGAAGGGTGTGTCAGGAGCAGGTGGATCTGGGAGAGAAAGCATTGGGTAAACGTGACCATAGAACACGGCATCGGGGCTCCATGGGGTCAGGGTGTCTCCCGGAAGGGACAGGAACTAATGTCCCTCTAGCACATAGCAGGAGGCCCGCCCTCAGGGCCACGCCCAAGGGCCTGGTCAAAGCCCCTTGGACAGCCCCTCCTGCTGAGTGACAGAAGGACAGGTCTCTCTGCACATTTCAGTATAATGTAGCGTGATCCCAGCCCCTACCACCCCCTAACCACCACCCCCTAGCCGATCACTGTGGGGGGCCCAACAGGGAGGCCTGGGGACAGGAAAATCTCCTGCCCAGGATTAGGGCATGGGCTGGCCAGGGTCACCGTCAGGGGTCTGTGGGGACAGCACAGCACAGGCCACAGGACGGGCACCTGGAAGGCCCAAGTCCTCACGGCTGTCTACCTGTGACTACTGGCCTGTGGAGGGGGCCCCTGGTCGTCCCCCAGGGAGGAGGCCCCGAGGTTGCTGCCTGCTGCCTCCTCTCAGTGCCATCACAGGCCCCACCTTGCTCCCTGTCCATCTCAGTGGGTGTCAGGGTCAAAACCCCGGAACAAGAACCTGGCAGTGTGACCGCCGGCCAGGCATCCCAGGCACCATTCTGGGCAGATCGGGGGCCCATACAGTGGTCAGAGCACAGGCTCAGGGGACAGACAGCCCTGGCTCCTGTCCCAGCCCTGCCTGTCCAGCTGAGTGACTTGCTCGAGGACAGTAACCCGGCTGCCTACCTGCGTTTATTCCTCCATAAAGGGATAGTGGCTCCTGCCATCACCCTTGCTGGGCAGTGGCTCCTCCCGAAGAGCAGTCCCAGGCCTCCATGCCACTCTCTCAAGTCACCTCACCCTCCAGCTCTGCCTGGTGACCTCCTGTGGACACTGCCATGATGTAGAACAAGCCAGTAAGAGATCTGAGACCCCCTGGGACGCAAGGGGCCAAGCGCTTCCTGCAGACCTTGGGCCCAGGTCCCGCAGCCTCCGAAAGCCAGCTGACGCCTGAGCCTCCCAACCTGGGGCTCCAAGCATCCTGGCATTCCACATGACACCCAGGTCTGGTCCAGGATATCCCCATCCCTCCCAGCTAGTAAGGGTTCCTGTCCTCGTCCCGGAGACAGTGAGGGCTCCTCCCCTGCTGACTGCTCTGCGGGGTGACTCGCCGGCCCTTCCCTCACACAGGCTCTTGCAAGGCCTTGGAACTAATGTGTATTTTATTTTTATATTTTCTTTCTTAGAAA
This sequence comes from Lyroderma lyra, assembly GCA_004026885.1. Taxonomy (NCBI): domain Eukaryota; kingdom Metazoa; phylum Chordata; class Mammalia; order Chiroptera; family Megadermatidae; genus Lyroderma; species Lyroderma lyra. The sequence continues at coordinate 3,953 of PVJL010016093.1, forward strand.
GACCCCCCAAAATTTGCATAAGCTTCAGGCCCCGTGGGACCTACCTATGGGAGTCCCCAGGGACCCAGGACTCTGTCTGTGTCCTTTGCTCAGCCCAGGGTCCAGCACACACAAGACATGCAACCCCATCCAAGTCCCCAGTGTCCTGTGGGCTGTCACTAACTTCATGCTTCCTGGCCAGGCCCCCCAAGGACACTGGCTTGTGAGCAAGCTTAGGGACTCTGCATTGGTGGCACCTGCGGTGGCTCTAAGGCCTTGTTCCAACAGAAGCGTGTCATTGGCAGGGAGCCGGACACACTCTCCCAGGCCTGACCAGGTCCTCACGGCTGAGCTGTGCCTGCGCCAGCCCTGCAGGCGCTCCTTCGTCAGACCCCTGTCACCCGCAGCCAGGGACACATGCCGGGTCTTTCCGGAAGAGTCTGTGCAGACGCCCCCTCCCCTGGGCTGGGGAGGAGCCCAAGGCCCCCAGCCCCAGCCCGTTGGCACCGCTGGAACTAAAACGCCGTGCTCATCAGGGTTCCTGCACTACATCAAACACTAGTAAGGTCCCCTAATTTCTCCGAGACGACATTAGCCGTGCAGAAGGAAACGTAAACGTTCACAAGACAGCGGCTGCCTTGGAGATGCAGGCTGGGAACTGGTCATGTGCCATGTGCTCGCGGAGGCCATCTGGGCACGCATGCCGAGGAGCAGCCCCGTCCTGGGCTTCCACGGGTGTCCTGTCAAAGGCCCGTGGCCTTGGACATGTGAGCTGGACGGGTTCCCTGCAGCTGGCAAAAACCCTTCGCACTGACGGGGGTCTCTGCAGGGTCCGCAGGCGTGCGGGGACGGCAGCCAGGGCACGGGGAGCAGGTCCTCTCGGGGACACGCACTCTTACTCAGCACAGAACTCTAACCTGAGGGTCAGAGGTCTCACCCCGACGAGCACGGCCATCCGTGCTGCATCAGCAAGGCACGCGGAGTTGTGCTGGAATCACGTGTGACCCACCATGGTCCCATGTCACTGGTCACAGGTGAGAAAACCAAGGGTCCAGAGAGCGTGAGCCGCTTGCCCAGGGCGGGACCTGAAGTCACCTGTGTGACAGCCACACTGTCCACACAGTGCTGGGCCCAGCACAAAACCGCCGGGGTGACGGCAGGCAGAGGTGACACCAGGAAGGACCCTGGCACACTGGCGTCCATCAGCGATAGTCAGGTGTCACCTGCCCCGTCCTACTTGGCCTAGGTCACACAGCAAAGTCAGGCTGACCTGGCCTCATCCCCAGGCTGGGGTGGGGTAGGTATTTGGGGAAGAGTGATTCCATCTAGGGATCCCCACTGTCGCTTACAAAACCCCCCAGCTTCCTGAACCCCTCACCCCCGAGCGTCAACAGCTCCGCAGGGCAAGGCCCATCCGGAACGTCCACACCAGCCGTCCCCATAGGAAATGGGTGGGCGGGACCGTTGGACCCGAAGAGCAGGCCTGGCCCTGCTCTGTCCACCCTCTGGCTGGCACCCGCAGTGTCCCCAGGTCAAGTGCACATCTGGCAGGGCAGGGCTAGGTCACGCATGACCAGTGGCCACCACAGAGGGGCTTTGGGGCCCACCAGAGTGTCTCCGGGCTCGGCAGGAGACCTGACTTCACACCCGGCTCTGACCCAGAGCAAGACCCTGCTGAACCTCCATCTCCTTACCTGGGAATGGGGGGGTGAGTCCACCTGCAACCCAGGGCTGGCATGAGGGTGAATGAGGCCTGGCCTCACCCGAGGACACCACCTTTAGGGGGCAGGCCCCCCCGTAGCCTGGGGCTCACGTGGCACCAGGAGCCCTGCCCCCAGGAAGGGAACCTAGGCCAGTGTCTGCCAGGGGTCCTGACACCCATCTCTCCCGACCCTGCCTGGGCCCAGCCCCAAGGCAGATGGTCACATATGTCCTGGGGTGTCTGAGACAGGGTGCCCCTCACCCACAAAACAGGGTTAAGAAGCCACCTGGCCAGTCAGGAGGGCTCAGCTGAGGGCATGCACCCAAGTGGCTATGTCTATGGACAGGCTCTGGGCGGCCTGGCTCCTACTCACGTGTCACTGTTCTGGGTCACCTCAGACCACACGCCCCATTCGTCACCAAGGTCTTGCCCATCTGCAGCTGACGTGTGGCCTGCGGGCAGCAGCCCCGTGCCCAGACCTCCCTTCCCGTGCATTGCACCCAAAGCCCTGGACCCGCCCCAGAGCTTCCTGCTGGGGGTGAGGGAGGGGCCGGGGGGCCTGGGTAATGAGTCAGAGACAATTTGACATCAGACACCCTTGCCCCATTCGCAGACTCACGTCATGGGAAGGAAAGGGGACACACTCAAAACCAGGAGGCTTCCGTGCGAAGACAGCGCGCCCCTGACCGCAGGATGCAGGGCTCTGGGTGTGCGCTTGATGCACCTGCCCCTGCCGTGAAGTGGCCTCAGTCATCCCAGGGCCCTGACTCATGGTGGTGGAGGTGGGGTGCAATACAGGTGTCCCGCCCCCTGCAGGGCCCCCGTGGGGTGGGGCAGCCCCATGTGGAGGCCCAGGAGGGAGGTCAGGTCTGGAGGCCGGGTATGGCATGTTGCCGCAGGCTGGGGCCCCCTCCTGCCCCCAGAGCCACTCACAGCGCTCCCCCCAGCCCGTGACTTCCATCGCAGTCTGATGAGAACGACAACCTCACTGTCAGCTGGTTTCCACCCGTGCTGGGTCTGAGGACAGTAGGAACCGTCCCAGGTCACATGGAGCGTGGGAGCTGCAGAGGGAGACCTCCCGGGCCTCCCAGGGCCAGGCTGTGGCTGCATAGGCGGCAGTGGGCAGTTCTGGGGAGGAGCCTTCCAGAAGGTCAGTATAAGGGGCAAGACTAGAGTGGACTGCGTCCTTCTGTCTCAGCAGGGTGGCCCAGAGCAGGGCCCTGAGGTGAGGGTATGACAGGGGAATGGAGTGGGGGGGGCACAGCCAGGGGAGAGAGGAGGTGCCAGACTCCATCAGTGTCAGTGCAGGCACCCCAGGTCTGGTCTGTGCTGGCTCCAGGGCCCCGAATCTACCCAGACAGGGGCAGGGCTCAATCTGGAACTCGGGTCAACACCCAACACACTGGGGACCAGAGACATGCCAGCCTTTGGCCTCCTCTGCCTGGGGGGTGATCCAGGCTGGGCTGACGAGCCCCAGATAAGCCCCATAGGAGGCCTGGCCACACATTCCGTCCCCAGATGCCCCAGAATGACTCCCTGCCCTTCCCTGACCTGAATCAGGCCGAGTCCATGTGCCAGCTGTGGGTTGTATGGATTGGCCATTTGGAGGCCATGTGTTGCCATATCCCACCCTCTCAAACAGGTGTGAGGCCTACCTCCCAGGCCCTCAAGGCCCTGCCCGCCCAGGGCCCCACTGCCCCTGCAAGCCAGGGCTCAACAACCCAGAACCTGGGCACCTTGCAGTGGGTCATGCTGTGTATCCCTGTCACAGACACCAGCTGGGGCCACCACTGAGAGCTTCCTTCTCTGAGAGATGGCTACCACTCAGCATAGACAACCCCTCACAGTGTCGGGACTCATCATGCAAGTCAACCTGTGCAACCAGCTCCGACCACGGAGGCATGCAGCGTGGCCCCCACCCCACCCCCACTCCTGGTCAGCTAGTTTCAGTGACCAGTTGGGGAGGTCCTATGTGCCCAACCCAGATTCGGGGATGGGGTCCCAGAGGAGCCATCTCAAGGCTCAGTGAGGGGTACCTCCCCGAAGGTGCTCAGGGCCGATGCTGAGCAGAGCAAGACGTCTCCTGACACCGCTGCCCCAGCCCTGTCCACGGCCCTGGGAGCCCCAGCTCCCGACATCTCACATGGGAGCCACCCCGGCACAGGTTGGGAGGCAAGCGGTGGGGGTGGGGTTGGGGTGGGGGGCCCTGAGCACAGTGCTCACCTGCCTAGCCAGGAGGGTAGGAAGGTCTTTTCCAACTCCTCAAGCACGGAGTCTGGTTCCCACATCAGAGAACACACGGGATCACCTTTCTCTTCTGTCAGGGCCCAGGGGGGCAGTGCCCCACAGGGCAATCACAGCCCAGCTTGGGGCCACCCAGATGATCCTCAGGAGCTGGCCTCCCAGTCAGATGGTCTTGCCCATGAGGTTTCCTCTGTACACCCTGTGCCCCCTGCACCCATGCCCCCTGCCTTGTACCCGAGCCCTTTGCACCCTGTGTCCCTGATACCTATGCCCCCAGCACCTGTGCCCCCTGTACCCGTGCCCCCTGAACCCTGTGGCCACTGCACCCCGTGCCCCCTGCACCATGCCCCCTGCCCTATACCCGAGCCCTTTGTACCCTGTGTCCCTGGTACCTGTGCCCCCAGTACCTGGGCCCACTGTACCCGTGCCCCCTGCACCCATGCCACCCAGCACTGAAAACCTCCCCCCACACTGCCGCTGGGGCATTGCTTCAGGGTCCCCAGCTGCCTCATTTCCTAACTGTCCCCCCAGAATTCTGGAAGCAGCTGCCAGTCCCAATGTACAGACCAAAGCCCTGAAACACGGGGCAGGGACTGAGGTCATCATGACCCCCTGCTACCAGCACTGGGATTGGCACCTGCTTCAAAGTGTGGTCAGTGCCCCGGCCCCACATCCCCCTCCTCCAGAAGACCCCCCCACATAGCGTGAGAAATGCCCTCTCACTTGGCCGTTCCCAGCTGCCCCACAAGGGACATGGGGACACAGGGGAAACGGGGGAAGCCTCCAGCCTCACACGCTGCTCCCCCGGCCTGAGCCGATTAGTGTGAAATACACCGTGTCGTCTGCCTGGGGCAGCTTCCTGCTGGGGTCCTGGAAGACGCAGGCTTATGACCGAGGAGGTCCCCATGAGGAAATGTGCCCCCGGGGCTCCCCCGAGACACCCTGGAGGAGCAGCCCTCCACACCCCAAAGCCAGCACCAGAGGGCATGACGCCAGGGCCTCCGTGCCACCGTCCCGGCCCCTCTGGCCCACGCACCGGCTGCCAGGGGCTGAGCTATTTATTTATGAACCCAGAACCCAGGCTCAGAGCCTGGCAGCCACAGATTAACTCCCTCCTGACTACTTGCCTGTCACCCAGTTTGTCCAGAAGTACCTGCTGGAACCTGTCACATGCCACCTTAGTCACAGCAGCCCAGCCAGCATGGGCTCACAGGCTGTATAGACGGCCGTGGGGTGAACTGCTCTCAGAGAGGCTAGAAGTCCCAAAGGGACAAATAGGGGTGGGGGTGGGGGTGGGGGTGGGGGGCAGGGAGGTCCACATGCGGTGACACCTGCAAAGGAACCCTGTGTGTAGCCCTGGTGTGTGTGTGGCAGGGGGTGGTCTGGGCAGCTGCTGAAGCAAACACTCTTTTCTGCTGAGTGTGTCCCAGAGCTGACAGGCCATCGATGACCCCCCGTCACCCAGGCCTCCCCGGGGGTGCTGCCCTATCTGCACGCAGCCTCCCTGCGGCCCGCCTGGACGTCCGTGGGCCCGACGGCTCGGCAGGCAGCCGGCGGGCGCTTAGTTACAATTCTCCACACTCCTTCCTCCCGGGCTCCAGGCCAATCACTGGCCACCGGGACTGCAGAGAGGAGGTGACCTGTGGGCTTGGACACCTGCCAAGACCTCTGTCCCTGTCACATTAGAAGGGGCCTCCAAAGGATTTGCCACCGATAGCATCCCGCAGCCTGTCATTAAATATTGATAGAAGGCGCTCGGGGACAGCACTATGCAAATCACATATTGACCTTCCCAGGCCGGGCTGAGATAATAAGGGCCCGGGGAGGGGGCGGGCAGAGACCACCCGTGCCAGCCTGCCTCGGATAGCAGGGACTCCCGGCCCCGCAGGAAGGGACTGGAGCGGCCGGCCGGGCCGTGCCGCTGGGCGGAGAGACGGCGCACCGGACACAGGGCCTCAGCTGTGGGAGGGACGCCACACACCGGGTCCCAATTCCAGCTCCACGTTTCTATTGTCATTTATTTTTAAGTAGAAACACTTGATTTTTTTTTTTTTTTTTTACCTTAAAGCAATTTGCGTAGAAAATGTCTAAAGATGAGTGGCCACGTGCGCATTCTTAAAAACCCCCCTTGGAAGAAGAAATCTCGGCGGACTGACGCAGAGGCGCACTCCCACTTCCAGGCCAGAGAAATCGGGGGCTGCTGGCGGCGGCACGGAACCCCCCGGGGTGCAGGATGGAAGCTCCCCAACACATCTACCCTTCCTCATGAAAAGCTGTGCTTCCAGAACATTCCGCGGTCCAGTGGCCTTGCCGTGAGGGTGGCGCTGGGCTGTCACCCCGTCCTCATGAGGCTGAGCTGGGCCAGTTTGCAAACCCACACGTGCTGGGCCCCAGTCCCCCAGGAGGACCCCCAAGGCACCATGCCTTCTGCCTAAGAAACTGGGGTACGAGCCTTTGTTCTGCAGAGGTCTTGATGCAAACAGCTTCTCCCCAGGTGCGGGCTCCTATAGCCAGTGCTCCAGCAGCAGACACACAGGTGTCCTGGGGAGCTTCCCAGCCTAGCTCCATCCACATGGTGGCAGTCCTAGCCGGTCTGGGAGATGTCCTGGAGCAGCAACTGTCCTCAGCCAACACTTCGCACCCCACCCTCCATGGTGACATTGTAGGAGATGTAGGAACTGAGGCCGGGGCTCTCCTGAGAGTCACACAGGTCGGCCCCCTCCTCATTGACCTGGGGGGACACTCCCCAGCAGAAAGGGAGCCCTGGGCAGGGTCCACCTCAATCCTGCCCAGCAAGGCTGGGCATCATGGGGTTGCCATAAGACACACCACAGTGGGGTCTGGGACAGGCCCTCAGGCCGAGTGGAACCCCAGGAGGAAGGTGGATGGCGTTCAGTCACCAAGATATGGGGCCCCTGCGTCCCTGCAGCTGGCCCGGGCCAAGCCACAGACCTGGGCGGGTATGGGGGTGAGTGGCCTGGCTCAGGCTACCTGTCCCCCCACACCCCTGCCCTCAGGGCCTGGAAACCAGAAGGAAACCCACTTCTTTGCCCTCCACAGCTGCCAAGGAGAACTGAAGAACTGGTGGCTTGTCATTGTCCCCTGGGATGGATGGATGGACGGACAGCCCCTCCACCGAGCACAGGAGGGGCAGCTGGGGCTGCGTGCCGCCTCCTGCGTACCAGACACTTCACACAGTTAGAACACCCGTTGATGAGTGTGATGCTCGCAGTGGGGGAGCCGTGTACCCCGTGGGGCAGGATGTGGCAAGGCCCAGTGGGGGTGGCATTGACGGCCCCCAGCACACCCAGGAGGGCCCGCACGCTCCTGCCCACCCCCTCACAACTTGTGGCTCTGAGTCCCCCCCAGCGGATAGCAATGGCTCCCCCGAGTCATTACTGAGCCAGCAGGTCCTGAAGACCAGCCTGCCCCTTCCCACCTCCCCCTTGCCCACACCCCCAGACCTGGTTGGTGTGGGGGAAGCACTTTCAGAGGGGAAGCTGGGGTCACTGAGGGGCCAGGACTGTGCTATACCAGCTGGCTGCTGGCTCCCATGAGCCTCTGCACCCCAGCATGGTCATGGAGGTGCTGTCTGCAGCCCAGTGTTGCTCCCCTCCCCCGCTTCGCTGCACCACCAGACAGTGCTGCAGTTCATGCCCAGGTGCTAAGAGGCAGCCCAGCAAGATGAGGTGTGACAGGGGGTCTCCCACTCACCCCCCGCCCCCACCGCCAGCTGTCACTCTCCTCTGCCGGAAACCACTCACGCGGCCAGCCCTAGGCCCCTCACGGGGACTCCTACTGGCAGAAATAATTGACTCAGGATGGCACTGACAACGGCCAAACACCCGTGGAAAAGGTGGCCCCTGGACACAGCTGGACCCAAGTCCTCAGCTCGCAGGTGAGAACGGTGCCAGCAGGGTGGGAAGGCTTGACTCAACTACACGTTCAGTGCAGAATGTGCCAGAAAGTCACAGGCGAGGAAGGCTCCCGGGAGATGGAAAGGTGAGCAAAGAAAATTATGATTTTACTGAAAATAGATCAGAAAAATCCATTCTGGGAGGCCGAATGGTGGCCCCAGAAACGTGCGGTCCCTGCCGCAGAGCCTGTGAACGTGGGCTTACCTGGGAAAGGCACCTTCCTGGGTTAAGGTTAGGGTCTTGAGACAGGAGGCGAGCTGGGCTTTTCCGAGGGCCGTAAATGCGGCGGCGGGTATCTGGTCCGCGGTGGGGGTGGGGGAGGCCACGGGACGGCAGCACAGCCACCAGCGCCAGGTGGCCACAGCCCAGGGACACGGCAGCCCCCAGAACTGAACTGGCAGGAAGGACCCCTTCCACCCCCTCCAGAGGGACTGGCCTGCCACCCCCGTCTCAGCCCCAAGACACTGAGCTCAGCAGGTGAGTGGGGACAGTGCCGTGTGGTGCGGTGGCTTGTCCCGGTGGCTTGTCCCGGCAGCCCCCGGAAGCTCACACGAGGTATGTGCTCCAGTGAGAGACCCCATGGGGTAGCGTTTAGTTTCTGGGGCTGTGTCAGAGGTCACCACAGGCTCGCCACGCCGCCACCACCCCCGCGGAGGCCTCGCGTCTCAGGTCCCACACACCAGCCCGCGTGGCCATGTCCCGCCCAGGCTGAGCTCGCATCTAACCCCCGGCACCGTGGCGGGGCTCGTCGGTTTGGGCAGAATTCTGCTCTTCTGGTGTAGGACCGGGGCCTGCTCTCTCATGGAGGGCAGGGGGCTCAGCCACCAGGGGCCACTTGGTCCCCACCAGCTGCAGTGGGCTGGGCGTCTTTCTCTTGCATCCAGCCCCTGGCTAGGTCTGGCGCCCCAGGGAGCTCCCTGAGGTCCACGGATCCATCCCCTCTGTATAAATTCTCTTGTCGGGTGGGGATCGTGGGGCCTTCCTGGAAGTCTGTCCTTCAACAGCTGCATTGCTCTGATGAAAATACTCCAGAAATGGGGTCCGATAGCCCCACGTCCTCGGATCGGAACCACAGGACAGCTTGATCGGGCAGCAGGGGCCTGGGCCTGGCAGTCAGATGCACGGCTAGACCACAGCTCCCCCAGATGCTCCCACAGCTCCCATCGCCCTCCCACCATCCCCAAACAGGTCCTGGGGCCCTGTCCCGGGTTCATCCTGGACCTGAAGTGACTCTCCAATTCTAGGGGGTGCCGGGGGCCTGGTTGCCTCTCCCAGAGGCACTGCAGGTCTCTGGGCCTCAGAACTGTGGGGGTGGGGGCAGGGCAGGGAGCCACTGTACCAATCTGGGTGCTCAGTACCCGGGGTGCACAGGGATCCCACATGCTCCAGACTGACTTAGTCCTGAGTGGCGGGTTCAGCAGACACTGCAGGAGCTGAGTCATGAGCCCTCAGCCCTCACAGACCTGAGTGTCCAGCCACATACCTATGATGACCTCCCGAGGGCATCCTCGGCCCCAGCTGGTGCAAGGGGACAACTGGCATGCCCCCGTCCTCTCCAAGGGCCCCCCCAGGGACTGCACCCCTTCTACCTGTTTGCTAGTGGGCTCCCGCGACACCTCGCCCCCTTCTCTGCTGTTGACCCAGGGATGTCAGGGTGCCCTTCTGGGCGAGCCCAACCAAACCTGAAAGATTGGGTCCAAAAGGATGTACCCACTTCACTGATGGAGAAATAGAGGCAGAGAAGTGAAAGAACCTGCCCACAACCATAACACTGGCCGTTCGCGAGAGTGGATCTGATTTGCTGACTACCCTCTGCGTCTTCCCCCTCTTCTGTCCCACACCAGCTCTGTGCCCTCCCGTTCGGGGTCAACCCCAACGTCCGAATGTCCACTCCCACAGAAGCAGCCCTGCTGGGCAGCGTGCAGCCCCCCGACCCCAGACGCAGGCACAGGCTCATGCCTCCCAGCACTGAGGCAGCGTTCAGGTGGCCCACCACCACACAGCTTGTCACCTGCGGGTCCCTCTACACAGACGGGCTGGCACCTCTCCGAGGTGCAGCTGAGGGATGTACGTACCCGGAAGGCTGTCTCCACGCTGACAGGCGCTCGGAGCAACCCCTCCACGATGACTCCTGCCTTCAGCCCTGGGGCCTCCTTCTGCTGACGAGTCACACCCTGAGTGTCTCCTGGGACCTGGCCTGTGTCACTGAGTGCTGGCGACTCAGCCGGGTGATAGCAGAGGAAGGAGCCACCCACAGGCCTGGGGGGTGGTGTGCAGGCCACCTGCAGAAAGGGACCCTGAGTGTGAACTGGGGACAAGGTCATTCAAGTCAGTTCCCCCAGTGATGCCCAGAGGCCCCAAGGTGGGACAAGCAGCCAAAGGGGCGCCTGGCCAGGTGGTTCACGGTGACTGAGTCCTCAGCCTGACATCTATTTCTGCAGAGCTGTAATTAACATGCATTTGGGAAGCACTTAGTCGTGTTAGATCAGACCTCGCTGGGTTTCCATGGAGATCCCAGCAGCCGTCACAGGAAGCCCGCCCTCCACTCACTGTCTAGTGGGCCATGGACAGAGGGCAGGCCAGAGGACTGTGCAGGCCAGGGCTGGCACCCCCTCCCCACATTGAGGGGTCATCTAACAACCTTCCACGTGGTGGGGGGGGGGGGTGCTGGAGGGGCCGAAGTGGACAACACGCCCCCCACCCCCACGTGCTGGTCAGCTTCCTGAGGATATCCAGCCTCATGGCTCCCCAGGGCCCCACCCAGCCCTGCAGAGGGGTGGCTCCTCAGGGCCTCCTGCCTGCTGGGAGCATCTGGCCTCGCCCCAGGAAAGTTCAGCTGCAGCCTCCCACGGGCTCCATGCCAAGCAGTCTGGGTCACCTGCTGGCCGGCCACCAGCCCAGGAGAGACAGGCCCGCATGGGCTCGGCACCTCCGTGGTGCCCGTCGTGGACACCAAGAGGTCAGCCCCATGCCACAGTGTGACACCTGCGCACATCTTACAGGGCTAGAGGGCTACGTGGGGAGGGAGGGGACGAGTGCCATGTGCTAATGGGGAAACTGAGGCAGAACCGTCCAGCCTGGAGGAGAAAGGAACTTGTATTCCATCTCAGTCCCACAGCCAGCTCTCAGCCTCTGCGGCCATGGCCGGGGGTTGGGGGGCAGAGCGCATGTGAGGTAAGAGGGCAAGGAGCAGGATGGGGCAAAGGCAGTGGGCACAGTGCATGCCAGCATACCCGGTCCTGGTTCACTGGCCATCAACCCCAACAACGCTGGGCCCAGCTGCTCCTGTGTCCTCCCAGGCTGCCGTCCTGGGCCCTGGCTGTGCTGGGTGGTCCCCTCTGGGTCCTCATGGACTCTGACCTCCCTCTCTTGGGGCCCCATCACACTGGACCACCATGACCTGATCGAGTGACCCCACAGGCTAGGGCTACATTGGGCACAGTTGTGTTGGAAGAGGGATGAGTGGGAGGGTGGGTGGGCTAGAGGGAGGGAGGGTCGATGGACACAAACCAGGCCCTCACGGTCGCTTGGCCAGCCACCCAGTGGCTGGATGATCACCTGACTCTCAGCAAGTGCAAGCCCAGGTCACGTGCCCACGAGCCACCCACCACCCTCCACCCAGGCCTGGGCACAGCAGGAGGGGGCCTCCCTGAGAGTGTTCTAACTCCAGAGCTGACCGGCAGCTGGGGGTGGGAATGGGGGGTGCCGCTGGTCCGTGGCTCTTCTGGGGAGGCAGCAGCTCAGGCACCCACTTTCCAGGGGGGAGCCAACGGTGGGGAGGCACTCAGGGGTCAGCTGTGGGAGCCCTGGTTTCTGTGACGCCAGCCTGCTCCCCTCTCCACTCTTCCCTGCGCAGCCCACCGAGCCCCCTCAGTGGTCACCTCCTGGGGGTTCACAGGGCCCTCTCCTCCTGCTCCTCTGAGGGGGGCCCCAGACCAGAGGGACAGTGACACCCAACACCACACAGGAGTGGACAGAGCAGGGCTGGGGTCTCCAGGTCGGGTCCTCCCTGAAACATTGTGTATATGGGGTACAGGCGACTGAGGTACAGGGCCCCACCCCACACCGGCTGGGCTCCCTTGGTCCCTGGGTCCCCCACCCTCAGGGCCTGGTGCAGCACAAGCTGAGGGGTGAGCCTGGACCTGCTCCTGGGGTCCACCAGGGAGGGGGCAAGGCCAGGAGTCTGACCACCCCTAGCCTTTACACCCCAGCCATAGCCTCACAGCTCCGCACAAGGAGAGCGACAGGAGAGCCACCAGCCCCAGAATGTCAGGGGTCAACAGAGGTGCCAGTGGGGTAGGCAGCCTCCTCCAGGCCCCCTGGTGGCCCAAGCCTTGGAACAGGGCACCAGTGCTGGCCTGTGCCCTGGCTACCCCTCCTCTGCCCAGTGGGGCATCACCAGGGAGCTCGGGTGGGGGGGTCTTCCCAGAGCAGAGACCCAGGATTCCCCTACATGCCCCTACGACCACCTTCCCCAGGGGACACAATGTACCCACCGTGATCCCCACCAAAGAGCAAGCCTGGCCTGGCCCCTAATCTAGGGGCTCGGCTGGCCAGTCTCCACTAAGAGGCTCTAATTGGCTGGCCCAGAACAGGAGGGGAGTTCAAGGCCAAGGCTGGGGCCCCACTCGCTGTGAGAGCAGAGGGCTTGCTGTGGGCCCAGGACCCTGTGAGTGCACCTGTGCCTCGTCTATTGTTCCCAAAGTGGGGGTCTGCCAACACCCCACGGGCCTCTGACAAATGGGGTCAGGAGGGATCCTCTGTGGGGAGACTAAGGTCCTTCCTGACCTGTCCCTGTCACCTGCAGGGGGAGGGGTGTGCTACACAAGATAGTGTGAGAGCCTTTGTCCCAGACCCCGAACAGGGGAACCCCTGGGCCTGTTTCCCAGTCAGAACCCCAGGCCCAGGACTCCCACAGGACCCAGACACCTCCACGAGGGTCCCCAACCCGCCCTCTGTGTCCAGGCCTCAGTCACACTTCCCCACCGCCTCCATCCCTCACTGTGTCCCCAAGCCCTTCCTCCAGAGGCTGCAGTCAACCTCCAAGGGTCATCTGAGACCTTCCCCCACCTCCTTCCCGCCATCACCCACTGATTGTCCATCTTCAGGGAGATACCTTGGAACCAGCCTCTCCCACGGTGCCTGAGGGGACACACACCCGTCCTCACAGTGACGGCACCAGGGGCCACACTGCAGACCCTGGAAGGGCCCACCCACCCGGGTCAACTGAGAGCAGAGCACACACATGGATGTGCACAAATATGTATGCATGCACACACATGTACACACATACATGCTGCACACACACATGCATGCATGCACGCACATGTACACACGGATGCATGCACACGTGCATGTACATGCACACGCATGCACGCACGCACGTGCACATACACATGTGCGTGCACGTGCATACACACATGCACGTGTGTGTGCTTACCCATGTACACGCACACATGTATGCATGCACACACACGTACACACATGTATGCATGCACACGCGTGTATGCATGCACACACACACACACGGCAGCCATGCCCCACTGGACACCCTTCTTGCCAGGGTGCACAAGGAAAGAGCCCTGGATGGACGCCCAGGGCCAGTCCCGCCCCCCGCCCCCCCCATGTGACCTACACAAGTCCCTGCCTCAGGCTGGACACCCCTGAGTGCCACTGCTTTGCCCGGTGGTCCCACAGCAGCATCACCAGTGGTTCCCCCAGAGAAGGCACCCCTGAGGTGACTGACAACCTCAGTGCAGAGGGAAGGTCGGGGGCAGAATGTGAGCCAGCAGATGATTCCCTTGTCCCCTGCTAACCCCGGACAGCCCCTCACAGTGAGACAAAGGCCACGCGGTCCCCGTCAAACGCATAATTTATCCTTTATTAATGCTGGCGACAACCTGACAAATTAAAGCTCCTTAAATGCAATCTGTCTCTAATAGTTAGCGGGAGACGGGAGGCCCGCGCTGGCCTTGCACATTGAAGCCTCTGCGTGCACATTGTGAACCCCAGGAACGTGGGGCATTAAGGAGCCTAATGTTATCTTTAGGGATGAGGGCTGCTGGGTACCATTCACTCCCCCACGCACAAATGTCCCGTTTTTATCTGTGGCTGCCAGGCACGTCACAAATAGGATTAGAAACTCATTTCGTGACATGGGAACGAACAGGATTTAATGCAAACACCAAGAGATGGTCAAGACCCATTTTTCTTTAATGATATTTCCAGCCAGGAGATTCCTGAATCACCGGCTGGGTTGCACTTCCCGCCAGGACGCTCCCCCTCCCCATGGAACAAAAACCAGCCAGAGCTGGGGACCCCAGCAGGGCAGGGGGGGTGTGGAGAGAAGAAAAGCCATTACGCAATTGATCCAGCAGTAAATTCACTTAACGGCTTTGCTGGGCTTCATTGCCATGAAGACCTAATCCTTTGCCCCAGAAGCCATCTTGGGGTCCTCGGGGGGGGGGGGGGGGGGGGGGGCAGCCCTCCCAGCCCCAGACCTAGGGACAACCCAGCTGGACATACTGGAGCTGCCCGCAGGACATGGAGGCTGGCCACATGCCCGGGAGGGGGCTCTGTGACATGAGGACCAGCCCCGTCTCCCCTGTGCCCATCCTCCTGGGACCCCACGGCCCGACACCCGGCCCTCGTAACACCTGACAGATGGCTGCAGTCCCACCCACTGGTCCCTCACCCCCTTCCTCCTAATTGCATAGAGGCCCCCTGACATAGAGGATTCCAGAATCTTCCACCGTGGCTTCAGGGGAAGCCTCAGCCTCGCGCTGCCCATAGGCCAGGCTCTCCCATACCCTCAGGCCCCTGACCCCCAGGGCATCGCTCCACAGGCCCTCGGCCTCCAGCCCAGCTGGCCTCACAAGTGTCCACAGCCACTCCAGCCCAACACATCGTCACTGACCCCATCCTCCCCTCCCCCTCTCCACGCTGGGGACCCCCTGCTGTCCACCCAGAGTAAGGAAGAGCCTCAGCCCCCTGCTCTGTCCCCACAGGACAGGGTGGGTCCGGTGACCCCTTCTGGGCCAATGTGGGGGGGTCAGGAGGCTTCCAACCCAGGGGCCTTTTTACACCTAAAATAAACACTCCCTCAAAGCACGTGTCTCCCCAGCAAGCACTCAAAGAGCGGCGGGGGGGTGGGGAGGCAATTAGAGCAGCACCCCTCCCAACCCGGTGGGCCATCCCTGTGCTGCCCCTTCATGGGGGGGACGCAGGATGTCTTCGGGTTCACGAGGCCCCCCGGCTGCATGGGCAGCTGTTGGCTGAGGGGGGGCATGTGTCCTGAGCAGAGTGCACGCCGCCCCCCAGCGCCGCGTCCTCGCTGACACTCTCCGAGCGCCGGTGCCCAGTCTGCTGCAGAGCCCGGCGCTGGGGTTCGCAGGGCCCTGGTCGGAAATAGGAACTCAGCACTGGACACTCCTGTGTGTGATGTCCCAGCATCGACCTTGAGTGGTAGGGGGCCGGGATCAGAAGGGCCCCCCGCTGAGGAACAGATGTGCCGGGAAGCTCCAGCTCCTGTCGGGGGTCCCTTCTCACCGTGTCCCCGCCTGCCCCTGACAGTGTCCTTCCTCCATGCTGTCGGTCCACCTGCTGCTTTGATGGAGGGTCTGAGTGCCGCTTTGGGGGGCTGGGCCGGACAGGCTGCCTGTGACCAGGCCCTGGATGCACAGGGGTGTGACTGGGCATTAGCAATAAAAACTTGTCTTGAAGTCAAATATTTAGGTGTGACCCCTTACACTTACATTTTTAAAAGATGTTTCATCTGTTTCAAAACAGCTCAAGGTCATTGTGGGAAATCCAACCAACATGGAAAAAAGCTGGCAGACCACTCACATCCCCCTGCCCCCAACCCCCGAGGGCTTTGTACCCCAGGAGCCAGGGCTGGGGGTGGAGGGGTCCCCTCCTGTCACCCTCACATGGTGCTGTTCACGAGCAGCGCCCAAACCGCTGGGGAGCCCTACGCAAAGACAGAAGGTCACATCTAGCGACTGGCTGTCTCAGGGGACGACGGGGAACGGGCTCTGTCCCTGACAATTCAGTGCTATCTGCTGCAGAAGGTGGGAGGCCCTGGAAGCAGCTGAGCTTGTGGGGACGAAGGGTCCACAGCCACCCCTGGAGATGGAGGCCACTGAGAACTCTCTCCTAGCAGTGAGGCCTACGACACAAGGACAATGAGAGACCCTCTATGTCCCCATGGTGCCAGGTCATGCGGGAAGCTGGGGGTAAGGAAGGCCACACACACGCCTAGTCACAGGTGGCACATGCTGTAAAGGCCACCTGCACATCCTCCCAGTGGCCAGCATGTCCCTAGGCTCCGCCTCAGGCCAAAGTTGGGGGGCGGGGGTGGGGTGGGGGCAGTGAAGCTGGACATAGCCCCTGTCCCCACTGGGCAAGGAACACGGTGTCAGAATGAAGATGGTCCCGAGCCTCAAGCCTCCGGCATCTGCCCAGGGTGGGGACAGCCAGGAGCCCCCACCTCATCGGCCACCTGGGTGGGCCTCGCCTGGAGAGGCCACTTCATCGTCACTTGTCCCAGCGTTTGTTGCTGGGAGGAGTGTGGCTCCCACAGCTCAACGTTTATGTAACTAGCGTCTTACAAACACCGCTCGGCCAGAGCGTCTTCAAGGGGCAACGGGCCACCCTCACACACGCGGGAGGCTCGCCCTCTCTCCCCTGCACCCTCAGCTGCCTGAGCTCCCACCTACCAGGTAATAGTGTGGGGAGCCCCAGCTGCATTGCAGGGACCCCCTGCCTGCTCACTCTCACTCCCTTGCAGGAGGGGAAAGGCTCCTCTACTCCCACCAGTGTCCATGGCTTGAGTGTCCCAGATGCCCTGGGCTCAACAGCAAGTTCAGGGTTCTGGGTGCCCATGAAATCAAGGCTAGTCCTCCACAAAAGACAGAGACTGGAGAAGTTTAGCACCACCCTCTGCCCCACAAGCCTGTGGGTGGGATCGTCCCTGAAGTTCAAGCCCGCATCATCCATTGGCTCACTTAATTCATTCTCTCATCACACCCGGGCCACGGAGCAGAAATGTTAGGGCTGCAGAGTTTCCCCAGGTGCAGCAGAATTCCCTTAGGTGCAGCAGAGTCCCCCCGCCCCAAGTGCAGCAGAAGCTCCCCATGGGGGCTGGACACTCTGGGTGGGAAAGAGGGGGTTCTCCCAGGAATGCTGAGGGACACTTTCACAGCCTCCTATGCACAGGAGCTGAGGAGGTTGGAGACTGGGAAAGCCAGCAGACACCAGATACCCAAGGCTGGGCACAGGGCCACGCTGGCCACCTGTGGGCTGAAGTGTGTACCTCAAAGTCATATGTTGAAGCCTCAGAAGGTGACTGTATTTGGAGAAGGGACCTTTAAAGAGGTGACTAGGTTAAAATGAGGCCATGAGAGTGGGTCCTGATTCAGTCGGACTGCTGTCCTTATAAGAAGGCGATTGGGACACGGAGACACCAGGTGTCGCTGCACAAGGAGGGCCGTGTGCACACACAGGAGCGAGGCCTCAGGAGGTGCCACCTGCCCACGCCCGAACCCAGCCCCCCAGCCCCCAGGACTTTGAGAAAGTAAGCGTCTGTCGTCCAAGCTGCCTGGTATGCGCAGGTCCCAGCAGCCTGAGCTCTCAGACACAGACGTGTGTGCCGAGCAACAAGACTGAGGCCAGGTGGGGAGGGGTCGCTCTCAGCCTGGCTGCCAGGACCCCCACAGACCCCAGGCCCCGTGCCTCAACTGCCCAGATGAGCCTCAAGGAGCTGGGGCCAGACCCTCCCCTCCCGAGCGCACCCTAGACCAGCTTTCACCAAACACAGTCAATAAATTATTCAGTTTGCGAAATGCCATTATGTGTGAGTTTACTTAATTGAATAGAATAATTTATGGTAAAACCTGGGGAAAGAAAGATCAATGAGGACCAGCTCGGAAGAGTGATTGAGTTTCAGTGAAGGCAATTTGATTTTTATCCCTCATTATAATAATGTTAAGGGGGAAACATCAACGTGGGTCAGAATCAATATTTGCACGGCGGCCGGACCAGGCACGCTAACTGGAGGTGGCGGGAGGTGGGCGGCACATCAATAATGTATGCCGCGTCTGCGCCACAAACAACGGCCGGGTGTGGGTACAGATGCCCCCCACCCGCAGAGCCGCTGGTGATCGTAAAAGATAATTTAGGGCCCAGTCTGTCTGCGGCATGTGTGTGACACCCCCGAAGGAGCCAGGACGCAGTTACTTGTCGGCTTCCCAACAAATCACCGC
>PVJL010016094.1:0-22062 GCA_004026885.1 Lyroderma lyra
TGTCGCAGGGACCTTTGGTTGTTTCCATGTTTTGGCCACTGTGAACAGTGCTGCAATGAACATTGGGGTACATAAGTCTTTGCGGACAAAGGTTTTCAAGTTCTTTGGGTAGATCCCCAGAAGGGGGATTGCTGGGTCAAATGGTAGCTCCATTCCCAATTTTCTGAGGACCCTCCACACTGCCTTCCACAGTGGTTGTCATTTTAAACACTGCAGTCTCCTCATTGTCCTGGATGCTTCTAGCCTCTGTGGGTCCTTCCACAGTATTATTAAAATAATACTTTCATATTTTCACCATGTAATCTGACTCCTTAAAAACAAAACAGCTAACTACTCGTGTTCCCTACTACTTACGGCAGTGATTCTTAGAGTGTGGTCCATGATAGAAAATATTATACTTAGGCATAAATTTAATGAAAGATGTGCAAGAACCATGAACTGAAAACTACAAAACATTTCAAAGGAAACTAAAGAGCCAAATAAATGGAGAGATGTGCCATAGTTAAAGGTTAGAGCAGAGGTTGACACACTTTTTCTTAAAGGGCCAGATAGTAAATGTTGGTGCCTTCTCAGGCCAATAGATCTCTGGGGAATTTTTTTTTTTTTATGATTCTTTCAAAATGTAAGACGCATTCTTACCTTGAGGGCATATAAGAATAGGCTAGATTTGGCCTGCAGACCATAAGTTACTGACTCTTGGGCTGGAAGAGTCAATATTGTTAAGATGGCAATTCTCTCCAAACTGACCTATAGATTTGATGCAAGCTCAACCAAAACCCTAACAGGCTTTTTTTAAAAAGAAATTAATGTTTATTTGAAAATTATACAAGAAAGCAAAGGACCTAAAATAGCTTTTAAAGTTTAGAAAAAGAAGAGCAGAATTAGATGACTCATACAACCTGATTTCATGACTTATCATAAAGTTATAATAATTAAGACAATGGGGCACTAATATAAAAAATCAAGGAACAGATCAGAGAGGCCAGAAATAAACCCATAGTGACATGGTCAATTGATTCTTATCAAAGATACCCAGGTAATAATGGAGAAAAGATTCTATCTATCTATCTATCTACCTATCTATCTGTCTTATCTATCTTCAGCACCCTTGTCTCACGGTATACACAAAAATCAACTCAAAATTGGTCAGAGATCTAAATGTAAGAGCTAAAATGATTAAAATTCTAGAAAAAAATATAGTAGAAAATCTTTATGATATTGACTCAGGCCAAGATTTCTTAAACTGAACACCAAAAACATGTATTATAAAAAAATTGGTCAAATGAGTTTCATCAAGATTAAGAATCTCTGTTCTTTGAAAGATGTAAGGAAACAAAAAGGAAAAGGCACAGACTGGGGAAAAAGGGTTCACAAAATACACATCCAACAAATGCTTTGTATCCAGAATATCTAAAAAAACTATTACAAGTCAGTAATAAAACAAATAACCCAATTTAAAAAATGGGCAACAGGATGGAATACAAATATCACGAAAGAAAATAATCAATAAGCATGTGTAAATATGTTCACTAGCACTAGCCACAATAAAAAATGCCAATTAAAACCACAATGAGAAACCACTATAAACCTACTAGAATCCGTAAAACAATGAAGATGGGCAATACCAGGTATTGGCAAGGAGGGGAGGGCAAGTGGAGCTATCACGCATTGGGAGTTGGAATGCTAAATGGCGCCGTGACTAACAGGATGTTAGTACCTTATAAATATTTACTATGACACAGCAGTTTCACCCATTATTCACGTAGGAGAAACGAAAGCGCACATCGACATAAAAAAGCACATGTGAATGTTCATAGCAGCTTTACTGTTTATAGCCCCAAGTGGGAAGTTCACCGTTGGGAAATATATAAACAAATTGTGGTAAATCCATACAATGGAATACTACTCAGCAATAAAAAAGAAACAAAGTAATAATATATGCAACATGGATTAAATCTCAAAAACATTATGCTAAATAAAGAAGGCAAACATAAAAGACTTAGAATGATTCCATGTATATGAAATTCTAGAAAAGACAAAACTGTAGTGACAGAAAGCGGATCACTGGTTGCCTGGGCCTCAGGGTGGAGATTAGGGTGCAAAGAAGCATGAGGGGAATTCTTAGGGTAAGGTGTTTTATAGTACTTTGGTAACAGGACTGAGTTTCATCATGCCATACGTGTAAAACTCATTCGTTTCTTGTGCATAAGTAATATTCAACGAAAAAGAGGGCAAGAAACTACACATTTTTGAGTTCTAGTGCAGCATCAAAGATTATCCACACTTATCTGAAAAGGTTATGAAGAAGCTCCTCACTCTTTCAACTACATATCTGTGTCAGAGCAGTCTTAACTTCCTGTACCACAACTGAAATAACATATCAAAGCAGGTTGTGAGCAGAAGCAGATACAAGCACCCGGCTGCCTCTAGTAAGCCAGACATGAAAGAAATGTGCAGCTATGCAAAAATAACGTCATTCTTCCCACTAAATAGTTTTTGTTTTGGAAAATAAAATTATTCTTTGTAAAAGTGTTATCTGTAATGGGTTTGTGATTGTCATGTACTATTTTGATATTAAAATTTTTAATATTTTTAAATGTTCTGTGTTAATGTCTACATGGTAAATATTGAGAAATGCAACCCAAATAAACAAAAGGTCTTTGGGGTTCTCAATAATTAACAGTATAAAGGGATCTGCAACCCAAAGACTTTAAGAGCTGCTGGCTTATAAGACTGAACCCAAACTCAGACTCGAAGTTCTGAATCACTCGGGTGTTTTTATCCTCTTGGCTTTATCCTCCTGATTCTCGATCGGATCTTTTCCTCCAGCTGGGCCGGGGTCTCTTCAGTCCTGATATCCAGGCCTGGTCATGACTAGCTTGTGTCACTCTCTCCCTAATCCTACTAGCTTTGGGACTTGGCAAGTTTTTTTGTTTTTGTTTTTAATTCTGCAGCTCACAGTTCCCTTCCCTGCAAAATGGGGGTCATAATAGGATGGGCTTCGTAGGGCTGTTGTGAGGATTAAGCGAGCTGATGCAAAGCACTTCGAATGGTACCTGCCCGTGATATTGTGATGGTCACTGTCATGGTCACCGTCCCTGCTTGCTTCTGCCTTTGGAAATGCCACTTCTGCACATTGCCTGTAGCCTCCCTTCCTATCCCCAAACTCCACTAGCAATGGTGCCACTTGGTTTTTCTCCTTTTTCTTCTAATTACTTGAAACCTTTTCATTTTACCTTCTACACTACGTCTAAGTTCCTTTAGACCAAATTCTTTCTTAGGCTCATTTTACTTAGCACAGAACTGGGCAAACAGCAGATGCTTAACCAATACTTAACTGAGTTGTTAGTATGGGAATAATAATAGGGTCTTGTTTACCTATTTCATGGGTATGTTATGATAATAGAGGTGAAGGGATTTAATTTCCTTAAAAAAAAAAAAAAAAGAACGAAATTCCATAAGCCAAACCAGGCCCCTTTGTTTGTGTCCTAATATGTCCTAGGGCCACGGTTGTTAAGTGGATGCTCTATTTATGTTTTCCTTTAGTCTCTCAGTTCCTTTGGCATATTGAAATTTTCATACCTCACAATGCTGTTCTGTCAGATAAGCATTTGGGGAAATAGTAAAATGTTGGCTTCATAGGACATGTGAGAGTGACACTTTCTATTGACCTTGTTAAATACGTTCTCATTTAAGATTTGCATTGTCAAGTTTGTGCCCACGATATTCCCAGGAGGGAGAGGATGAATCCATTAAAATTCTCAATGAACAAGACCTCACTGGCATTTTTGAAAGCATTTTTACAACATTATTATAAGTACTTTAATCTGTGCCTAATTTTTTTTTCCAATTATGGTGGTCATTTCATTTTATCCAAAGTTCTCACTTTTTTCAATATTGAGCCTAAAAGGTCTTGTAAAGTAATTTCAGAAGTTGTGCTTACACCAAAACACAATTCTGTAAGGTATCATGTTGAATTGATCATGTCGATTCTCTCCCCAACAGAGAAAGAATAATTAATGCATTTGGAAACATTTATTGAGCATCAACTATGTACCCATCACTGGGGACATAGAGGAGGCTTCCATTCTAGTAGCAGGAGACAGAGAAGAAATGAAAATGGAATAAATGAGGTAATTTTACATAGTGATAAATACAATGACAGCAGTAACGCCGAGATAGGATAGCGAGTGACTGGGAGCTGGGAATGCTTTTTTGATGGAAAGAGCAGAATTTGCAGCAATCATTTCAGAGAGATTCAGAACGTGTGCCTCATGAAGTAAGACCGAGGGGAGTTAGCTTTGTGGAGGGCGATTTTGCTGTCTTTTTTGTACTTTTCTGTGTTTTCCTGAATTTTTACTTGAATATGTGCTACTTTCAGAATCAAGGAAACATTATATATGTGAAACTTTACTCTGATAACAATTACATTCAGATTGCATTGACCCTGCGAATAAACATAGAGATCTAATATTCTAAAGAGAAACTGTTATCTGAGACTTTTCTTATATTCATGAGCCAGCTGCTTATTAAATGAGTTACTATTTGCAAAGCATTTACAAGAGTGTTTAGCACCAAGTCAGTGCTATATGTTTGCTAAATGAATACGTTCTATGTTGAAATGATCTCTGATTTAGTTTAGCAAACAACTTTGGGAAAAACTATCATGTACAACCTGTGTTCTAAGCACTGCGGAGTATAAAATGGTGAGTATGACATGGTATAAAATTCACATTCAAGTTGAACGTCCGGTATATTATCTCCCCTCTCCCTCTCCTTCCCTTCTCTTCCTTCCCTTTTTCTCCCCTCAACACCCTTCAACCCGAGAGATCCAACAGTCCTTCCTTCAAGTAGTTTAGAAATCTCCTAGGATAGAAAACCATGCACACAGCTATCAATCTATGATACCAGAGTTCTTTTTTTTTTTTTTCAGTAAAAACTAACTGAACTGTACATTCTGGTCAAGAAACGAAGAGTTGATTTTTTGTTTTTTGTTTTTTTAGGTCCAACCAAATTCAAAGGGAGGAATGTACTACTTCCCCTTTGCTGCTGAGCCGTTTCCTCTTCCTGGTGAGAAATCTACATGTTTATACTTCAGTGGCGGTTACTGCAGTCCACACGCTGGCTTCGTGATAACCCTGTGGGTCTTCGTGTGGGCGAAGTGTGGTAAGTTACCACAGTGTCCCCGAAGATGAGACGCTTTCAACCCAGGCACGGTGGACTGTTTGCAAACACAGTGAGGTCCCTGATGTTTCTGGAAACCATCATCCACACACTCACACTTGCTTCACATTGTCATGTAGAAACAACCAACAGGAACTTTGTGCCAGAAGACACTGGGCCATGACATTAAACAGAATGCACACGTGTGGCTCCTGGTTTTGTTAAGGTATTTCCCATGGGAGAGCCTGGAGTTAATGGACTTGCATCCCCAGACGCAGCAACTGTTGACAGCTGTGAGCCAGCCGGAAGGGTTTTGAGGACAGCCTTAGGCCGCCTTGCCTGGAGAGCTTACCTGTTAGCCAAGGAAAGGAGAATTTTGATAACAAGGTTTTCTCCTGCTCTCACTTCTTGTCAACCCTCAGCCCAATAAATGCTGGCTTCTCAGAGGTACCTTTGGGAGGAAGGAAGAGCCCGGGGCACTCTCATCTGACCCTGCCGTGCTCCCCTGCCCCGCTCCCTCCTGTCCCCCTGCACTCAGCACTCGCCCAGCGCCGGTCTAACAGGGGGTCTCCGATTCGGCCCCAGAAATGCGCCTTTGGGCTGACTTTGTGGATCCGAGAAGACAGTTTCTCCAAGGAAACATGTTAAAAATGGTTGTCAGCTTCCCGGGCCATCCCCGCAGCCATTTGAACCGAATGTTCCTGAACCGTTACCTTAACCATCACAGCAGCCTGAGCTGGAGAATGTGCGAGAGTGTGTTCTTGGTCGTGTGTGGGCTGTCCAGCTCCCGAAGGGCCCCCGGGGCCCTGAACGGGCCTGCCTGGAGCTGCCTTTCGAATTTTGAACCCTTGGAAATGCTAAGTATTGCAACGCTTTTGTTTAACCAGAAAAATTAAAGCCTCGTTGCAGGTGATGGTAACCGAATCAGTCTGGGCTCTGATCTCAGGGACAGGAGGTGAAACGAGGGGACAGGAGGTGAAACGAGCGGAAGACCATCTCACCTTCTTGATTGGTACCTGGAAACGTGGGGGAGCCCTCTGCCGCCCACCTCTCTCCTGCCCCCTGGTGTCCCTGAGCCCCAGGTGTGCTCAGCACCGCGCTAACCTTTCTCCCTCCCCCGGGTGGCACCGCGGCCTGCAAAGGCCTTCCGTTTGGTCCCTCCCTTTGCCTCTTCCCAGGTCCCCCCTACAGCTGCTCTGTGCGAGACTGTCGGGAGGAAAGCCACTCTACAAAGTACCTCCCAGGAGAGTGTACACAACAGAAACTTTCACAACTTCCGGTGACTTATTGGCATATTTAAAAGGGATGATTCTTAACAGAAAATCAAAAACGGGGGTGAAACGCTTCAGGGAACATGGGGGTGGCCGCGCCTGGGCCTGTGGCCGTACCGGGGTCAGCGCCTCCTCTGAGCTCGCCGTTTCCTTCCACTTCTGGATAGGCAGCTCCCCGATAAGCCCCGGGTTTGCCCCAGGGTCCCTCATGGCCGTGGCGGCAGGGCCCTAGCGCAGAGGTGGGCACGGATGCTATTTGCGGCACTTACCTCTGGGCGGCCTGCGTGGTCAGGCTGAAGGAGGCCAGGGCCTGGTCCTCGGGTCGGAGCTTGGGCAAAGCACCCCACCCGAGTGCCCAGGGGTAGGCAGCGCTGGAGGCCGAGAAGGCCGGAGTCCTTGGAGGGCACGAAGGACAACTGGGGGAGCTTCAGTCAGTTGGCCCCTCTGAAGGGCCTGAGAGCTGAGAGGGGACGTAAAGTCAAGCGTCAGGAGCCTGGTAGAACTGGAAGCGGTGAGGCCGTGGAGAAGTGGCCTTGACGGTTCCTGGCCTCCTGTACGGCCATCCCCTCGGTGGTCTACAGACGAGGGGACTCCACCGGGCAGGGCTGGGAGAACAATGTTCCAAACAAGCATCGTTCCTCGGTCCGCAGCTGTGGCCGTAACCACTGATGTTTTTGTTCTGAATAAACTATCGGACAATTGTGGGTGTGTGTTTAGGATTTTGCCTCATAACACTGTGCTTTAAGATGTCACAAAAGTCGCATCTGTGGTTCGTCCATAACTGTGCTCTCCTGTCACCCCATAGCAAACAAAAACCAACATCCTTTGAAGTTTTTAAAGAACAGTATTGTTACTGACAGCACCAGTGCTAATCGTCAGAACTCAGACCTACCAACAGGGATGCGTGACCCCTGTGGGCCTAACCCGCCCAGGCCTGCCGGTAAATTGGGGGCCTCACATATCTGAGCACCTGCGGTGGACAAGGCCCCGATGTGCCATGAGGCCTGAGCCCACATGGCTCTTCTGGTCCAGCCTGAGGTCCCTCATGGATCCCTGGCACCCAACACAGCCCTGATGCCAGCCCTCTCTCGAGGACCTGTCAGCTCCCTGTCCTTGGAGCTAGCCCTGGTTTCCAGATGCTTGTACTGAGGTCTAGGAATGATTTGTCTACCAATGGCCTAGATGTCCATGTCCACCCAGCAATCTCAACACTGCATTTGCATCTACTACCTGAACTGGTTTTGGAAATGTATAGATGTCATTTGGGATAACTAACTTGAACGTCTGCCTGGTCCTGCCCTCTTCCAACTGCTTCCTTCAGCTCCTTTGCCCCACCTGGCACCTCACCGTGGGCTGCTTTAGTTTCTTGGGCTTCTGCTGGCTGGTTCTAGCTCAGGAGCAGTGTAGGACATGGCTCCCAGCATGCCCTTGGCCGGGCCTTCCATTGCACCGGAGTAGCTGCTTCTGCCGGCGTTCCTGCCTAAACTCTTCTGCAGCTAACGCCTCTGTTAATAAAACAGTTCCATCTCAGGGCCATTTACTGATAGTAACAATATTTCGACAGCATGTTCGAGTTTGACATACACTATCTACTTTGATATGCATTGACACTGATGCAGTCGGTAGGTCCAATATTAGGTCAGTTTACACATGGGAAAGCTCGCGGAAATATGGCTGTACAGTTACGTGGCTGAGATAACATTAGGAACTCCATTAAGGCCTAGGTCTGGGCGCTCTTTCCACTAACTCATGGTGCCAACCACGCAGGGTCCCACGGGAAAGTCAAGTCTGATTCCTAGCTGGGCGATGATCTTGATCGAGAAGCCGGTAGCAATACTCATTCATTCATTTAGTAAATATTTTGTTGAGTGCCCTAATACTACCTGAACTGGTTTTGTAAGTGTATAGATGCTCACAGAACTTGGTTTGGTGGTCTGTTGCTCAGGAATGCCGGGTCGTTCGTCCTGAGTTCAGACCTGACTCTGCCCCTAGTTTCGCCTCTCCGGTGACTCTAATAACCGGTGACTCTAGGCCTGGTCCAGCTTTGGAGCTGTGATTCCGTGCCTGACCCCCTGGGGAGCCCTTTCAGCCAGGAGCTGACAGCCTGCATGGGAGTCCCTGACTCGTGCACGGCAGCAAATCTGGGCAAAGAAGCTCATCTCAGAAATGAAATTACGTGACGACTCCTTGGCGCAGCTGTTGGAAAGAGCTAGTGAGGCCACAGTCAGGCCACCTCTTAGTGTCAACGTTTGAAGTGCGGCTGAATGGTGACATTGAACCAAAAAGCAGCTCTGCTGTGTTTCTTGAATTTACAGCTGGATTTACAAAAACCATTTCACTGATGAAAATCACTTTAGAGGAAAAACATAAAACCTCTATCTGGGCTAAAAATGGAGTATTGGGCTTCTGCACAGAAAATAATACGTCGTTGATTTGATTCGCAAAACGAGCCTCAAAGGTCTGTTAGAGGCTGTAATTACCTTGGAATTTTTTGCATGATGGAAGCATGAAAACTGTACTCTGTGCTGTCAGAAATGTTTTCTTTCATTTCTCTGTTTGTTTGTTTGTTTCTCATCTTCCTCAAAGTATTGGTGTGAATTAAACTCACCGAGAAGGAAACCAGCGAACATCTCCCGTGACGCAGTTATGAAAATAAGGGAAGAGTTGTTACTCCCATCGGGGATGCCAGATGTTTGCAGACTGGTGTGCGAGTTGCAGCACATTTCTGACCCCAAACTAAGACCCAGTTAAATGTGTTTGAGATGTCCTCTTTCCTACTCCAAACATGTACATGTAATTGAGTAAGAGAGAACCCCCCTCCCCCCAAATAATAATACCTATACTCTGCGAGGAAGGCATGGGGAAGAATCACTGCGAAGTGCAGTGGCTTAATGGGAAGCTGGCTGTCCGTAGGCCTGCACCAGCAGGGGGACGGTGGGGAGTTCAGGTTGCGCCATGCAGGCCGCCCTTATTTTGATAAAGCAACACCAGATCTGGCTGCTGTCAAACGTGGCAAGTCCAGAACAGCAAGTGTCCTCAGAGCTTTTATCTTGAAATGTCAGAAATAGTCTAAATTTCCTTTATCCATATATCCACAGGGTCAAGAGTAGACACATAGAACAAAACTGAAAATACTTTTTAATCAGTTGTAGTATTTCTTTGTCATTTGTTTAAAGCCAAATGGTCCACCCATGTATCATCTTAACACGGATTCTCAAAGAAATGTCCTCACCTGGGACGGGTCCTGCCCATCCCTTTGTCCATCCATTAATTATTGGAGGGTGGGGCTCCATTTGCACTCACTAATGAGAGAGGGTAGGGGAGTGGCAAGTCTAGCAGAGTCCTGAACTTCTGCGATCAACCTCTGGACTTCAAGAAGTTTCTTTTAAGTACAAAACATGTGAGAAGTGCTCCTGATGATATATGTGCAATTGGAGAGGTCTAGAAATGGTTAGTTCTTCGAAGTTCAGAAAGAAAACGTATCGTCATTGTCCTGACCCACATTGGCATGAAACAGTTCTCGTGACAGTTTGGTGACAAGGATATGAGGAAAGAGTTTCTGTGTAGTAAAGATGATGCATTTGCTTAACTCTGTTGACATGTGTAAAATACAGATTTCAGCTTCTGATGTGGCTCTTCGTTGAAGCTGTAATTTTATGTCTTTCCTTTCTAAGATCAAATGAGATTACAGGTGTGACTTGCCGAGCAAACACCTTTTTAAAAATAATTGAACTTTAAGGAAACTTCAGTAAATCAAAGGAGAATTTGCATCATATCAGGGTTAATAAATTTCTTATTGGTTACATTTATAACCAGGTGAACTTCTCTTCCCAATTCAGTCATACAGCCTACACAGAACTTTTTTGATGTAAATAATTTTTATCTACACTAGATAGACCGTTATATGAATGAGCCCTGGAATGATTCATTTTGTAAGGCAGAGAATTTATTTGCATCGCGAAGCATTTTCCCTTACCTCATTTTGGAAGTTTGGGCTTTCATATATCATCTTTTCCTAGAATGACCCAAATATATCACAAAGCTTCAAAATCCCACAGCCTGTCCTTTATAATCAGTGATTAACGGGGATGGGGGGAAGACTGTGTCTTTATTTCCTTGCCTAACTCTGTAGCAGTGACCTGCAGATCGTTCCGGACCCTCTCTAATCCAAAGGCTTATAATAAAGTTTTATTAAAAAACAATGTTTACTGAGACTTTTAAGAGAACTAAATAATTCCTCTACACTACCGTAAGGTTTTTCCTCTTGCATAAAAAGCGTCATGAAATCTTTGTATAATGTCTATGCAATGGCAGCTCCCTAGTTTTCTCATCTACAAAGAATTTAGAATTTTGCACCTAATAACTCTAAACATCCTCTGATCGTAAATCATTCTCAGCTGGTAGGAGAACTGACTAAAAGAAGATGTGTAGGTGCACTCTGCATGGGCTCTGAGCCTCAGGCTGGAAATCGTCCTCCTGCGTAAGTGTGTTCTGCGCGTGGACACGATGTCAGTGTGCAGAAGCCTAATAGGCATTTACTTATTTATAATCGGGGGGCTTACTAGTATAGCCTCTCACACCCTCTGCCCAGAACACTGTTGTTCTCATCTCACATGTATGACCGAGAGGCTTGGTCCTCACTTCCCTTGAGAACAGAGCCAGGAATGAGAGTGTGACATCCAAGCATTTCAACTACAAAATCTGAAACACATTCAGAGGGCTGTCCTCAACAGATGTCTCAGTGAGAGCTTCTAAGTGGAGCCAGGGATGGGCGGAGCGTTAGGTCACACTGCTAGGGGAGAAGAAAAGAGAGAAATCCTTGCCAAAGAGTCAGGGCAGAAAGCATGACGAGGCCCCGTGGATTTATTGCTTGAGTGTGGGGTCTAGTTCTCTTTCTGTGGACTAGGAACAAGGGTTCCCTCTGGCTTCATCCGGAGGAAACAGCCGATCCTGGGTCTAGACTACGCAGAGCAATCGTCTGATCTTTCTGGCACTGCAAGAGTCATCTCGGATGTTTCCTACCTCAGTTCTAGAACCCGCCATTTCTCTAGGGAGCCCCGGTTCCTTTCATTAGAGAATGAAACGAAATCTGGACCTTTAAGCTCATTGCTTTTGGGGTGTCATTGCTATTAGAACCTTTCGGTTGTCAGAGCAACAAACTATGTATGTATACTAAACCGTGTACGTACATATGGCCATAAGTGTTCTATGCGTAGTCATCTGGACCTATATTAAGTAAACTAAGCATGAATTTATACATATGTCTCCAAGCCTAATTCATTACCACATAGATCATTCTAGTTGCTTTTCACTGGTTATTTATAACCTTCCACTGCAATACTGAGGTGGTTTCATACATTTATAATTTGTTTGGTCACATTCTGCATTTTATTGTGGCCTCCTAAATTAGTTTTTAAAATGTGCATACATTAAGATTTGCTCTTTTTGTGCTGTAAATTTCTATGGGTTTTAACATAAGCACAGTGCCAAGTATTTACCATTAGTATATAATATGAAATAACTTTGACACCTTACAAAATACCCTCTAGTCACATTCCGAACCATTTGTTCTTACATGTTGTCTGCTTTTTCCACTAGAACTGTTGACATATCAATCATAGTTATTTAAAATTCCATCCTGATAATTCTAACATCTGTTTTATATCTGAGGGTAGTTCTGATGCTTGCATTGTCTTCTTAGACTGCATGGGTTTCCCTCATCCCCTCGGTCTTTTGCATGCCTTTTTGTTAAAAGTTGGACATGTTGTACTGGGTAATACAAACTGAGGTAAATAGGCCTTTAGTGTAAGAATCTGTGATACTCTGGTTAGAAGTTATGCTTTAAGAAAAGTACCGTCGACTAGGGGCTTAAACAGCAGAAATTTATTTCTCATGGTTCTGGAGGCTAGAAAGCCCCAAATTAGAACTTCCCTGGACCATGCCAGCAGGCTGGGTTCTGGTGAGAAGAGCCTTCTCCCTGATTTGTAGGAAGCTGTCTTATTACATCTTCACACAGTGCGGAGAGAGGCAAAGAGAGGAAGCAAGTGCTCTCCTGTTTCTTCTTATGAGGACATGAATTCCATCCATTTAGTAAGTATTTTAGAGTAAATTCCTAGGAACAAAATAAGAACACACACTTTCACCACAGCTATTCAACATTGTACTGAAAATTCTAGCCAGAAAAGTTAGAAAACAAAGAGAAATAAAAGGCATCTAGCTTGGAAAGAAAAAAGTAAAACATTCACAGATGACATGATCCTATATAAAGACGATTCCAAATAATCTACCCAGAGGTGGGAATGGGGAGTGGGTGAAGTGGGTGAAGAGAATCAAAAAGTACAAATTTTCAGCTACAAAATAAGTAGGTCCTGGGGATGAAAAGTATGGCATGGTGACTATAGTTAATGATACCAGACTGCATATTTGTAAGAGAGGAAATCTTAAAAGTCCCCCTATCATGAGAAAAAAAGAATTTGTAACTATATAAGGTGAGGAAAGTTAACTAGACTTATTGTGTTGATCATTTCACGATATATACAAATATCAAATCGTTATATTGTACACCTGAAACAAATGTGATGTTATACGTCAGTTATAGCTCAATAAAAATAGATCCAGAATATATAAAGGACTAAAACTCAACAACAACAAATAAAACCAAACAATTCAATTTTTAAAATAGGCAGAAAACTTCATTAGACATTTATCCAAAGAAAATATATAAATGCCCAATAAATGCATGAGAAGATGCTCACTCAGTCATTAGGGAAATGAGAATGAAAACCACAATGAGATGCCTCTTTTCACTTACTAGAATGGCTGTAATTTAAAGCAAGCAAGAAATGAAGGAAGGAAGAGAAAAGGAAATATCAAGTGCTGGCAGGATGTGGGGAAATTAAAACCCTTGTGTATTGCTTGAGTGGAATGTAAAATGGTACAGCCACTGGAGAAGACAGTTCGGGTTCCTCAAAAAAGCTAAACACAAATTATCACATGAACCAGCAATTCCGCTCCTAGTTATATACCCAAAAGAACTGAAAACAGGGACTCAAACAGATACTTATATGCCACTATTTACTGCAATTTAATAGCCAAAAGGGTTAAAACAACCAACAGACTGGATGAAAAGGGGGCTCTGTAACAAATTTAACAGAATGTAACTTTGCAGGGTGATGGATCATAAATTTCTAACTGTGCAGGTCATGGCAAGTAGTCAGGCCTCAGGCCTACAGCTTCTCTAAGACCATCTTTGCCTTCCGCAAGCCCTGTCTGTTGTTGTGCATCTAGATTAACACACCTCCGAGGTCCCTCTTTTTCAGACCTCTAGGAAGGGTGACCAACCTCATGAGAGTGCAGAATCTTAACTATCCTATAACCTAATCCTAGAGGTATGCCTGCCTTGTTTGCTCCTGCATTTCTGTCATCTTCCCTACGTTCCCTCCTTAATCTCAAAGGTATAAAAGAAACTGCAAGATTGCCATTCTCGGGAGCATGCGGCATCTTGCTTTCTGGCATGTTGTCAGTTCGGCTCAAGTAAACTCAGAGAAATTCTCTGTAGGTTTCGACATCTCACATGTTTACAAGATGAACAAAACGTGGCGTGTACACGTGAGGCAGTAGCAGTCAGCGATAAAAACAAATGAAGTTCTGATAGAAGGTTCAACATCGATGAATCTTGAAAACATTCCAGGTGAATGAGCCAGTCACAAAAGGACAAATACAACTTTCCAGTGATGTGAAACACATAGGATAGGTAAATTTATAGACAGAAAGTAGATCAGAGGTTGGCGGGGGCGCAGAATGAGATGTTACTGCCACAATGAGTACAAAGTTGCTCTTTGGGATGATGAAAACGTTTTGGAAAAAGATAGTGGTGCCGGTTGCTATGTTATAATTAGCAATATGTGGCCTTTGTCCCAGTTCCTTGCACAGAACAACTGAACCCCTATAGTTTTCTGAGTGGTAGGTTTTGTTATTCATTACAGACCCTTTTGATCATAGCTGAGTTTATGCTAATGAAGTGATTTAAGGTGGGGCTCCTAGTCCAGCTTTTTGGCTTCCCTGGGCCACATTGGAAGAAGAGGAATTGCCTTGGACCACACATAGAATACATCCACACTAATGATAGCGGATGAGCTAAAAAAAAAAAAAAAAAAAAAAAAAAAAAAAAAGGGCTCTGTGCATAATTTTCATAATGTTCTAAGAAAGTTGACGAATTTGTGTTGGGCTGCATTCAAAGCTGTCCTGGGCCACATGCGGCCAGTGGGCTGTGGGTTGAACAAGTTTGGTCTAACTCTAAACCATGATTAGAAGATTGGAACTTGGCTTCCACCATTTCCTCCTCTCACCCCATGCCCACATTTCTGGGGAGGGGAGAGTGTCTGGAGGTTAAGCTCTAGGCCAACTCTTGAACAGTAAGATTCAGAGAGTTTCTGAGTTGAAGAACACATCAAAGAGCACAGCGCACCTGCGGAAGGAATGGGGGGTTATTGTTTAATGGGTACAATGTTTCTGTTTAGGGTGATGAAATTTTTTGGATAGTGGTGATGGTTGCACAACATTGTGAATGTGATTAAAAACCACTAAATCGTCCACTTAAACATAATTAAAATGGCAAATTTTATGTTATATATATTTTGCCACATTAAAAAAAAAACAAAAAACCCAAACTAACTAAAGATTAGGGAAGTTGGAGAACATATAAATAAGCAGCTGGTGGAAGTGGAATCCAAGCCCAGGTCTTTCTGACTCTGTGATCTACCATGTTCTTAGATTAAGAGTTAGATTAAACGGCCCAGAACTATCATTCAGTTAGAATTTTGGAGCCAATAAGAAATAGAGCAAAGTGACCTTTATCAGTCACCCTTGTGGATAGGTAGGTATGGATCTCAATGGATCCCAGGAGATCAGCTAGAAGGCTAGTGATGTAATACAACGAAGAGAGAACTGAGAGTGTGGACCACGGATGCAGTTATGAGAAAGGACAAAAGGGGGTGAATCCAAATATAGTTCAGGGAAGAGATGACAGTATGATGATGGCTGGAAATAGACAATGAGTGAAAACAAGAGTGGGGTACAGCTGTTGGCAGAAATGAGGTGCTTCAAGCAGGCCTCTCATCCCAATACACTCAGGAAGGCATTCTCATCTCCCAACCACATGACCCCTGGAGTCCCCAGCAAAACTGACCTCATTAATATTGGCTTCTGGGCACTCAGGACAGAACACAAGCGTGTCTATGATTATCTCCTTCCACGGAGACAGTGAGTAAATTAACACACACGATGGGGGGACTGGGAAAGGGGAGAAGCAAAGTAAGACACAAAGGCTATACTTTTTGTGTCTTCTCCCCGAGTTAATCCAGTGATAAGAATTAATACTTAGCTCTATTGCCTTATCTTTCTAGACACGAAGTTCAGATTTCTATCTGCCTTTTGGCTAAGGGGCCAGGTTTAGTTGTTGTTTTTATGTGTGGACTTTAACGTAAGTATAGCTAATCCGTGTCAGTGTGTGTGGTTAGTGCGGGAGGAGGGCGGTACGTGAGGCCAGCCCAGGTGATGGCGGGGGAGGGGAGAGGGTTAAGTTTCCGCCGGCCTCTGTGCTCTGGCTTCGAGTGCTATTTCTGCACATCTGGGGATAGAAGAGAAGCCACAGTCTTCTTCCGTGGCCGCTACAGCTGACTCTAAGTTGACGAATCATCTTTGCAGCTCTTGGAAACCCAGCAGAGCCTTCTAGAGACACAAAGACCACTGATGCTTATGCTGTACTCCTCAGTTCTCACATTTTCTCCCCAGAGACCTAAGTGATAGAATTTTAGAGAACTTGTCAGATTTTTATATTCTAACAAGGCAAAAAGAAAAAAAAAAACCAAGACAGGTCTATTAATTCAACAAGAATTTTACATATTTATGTGCTTGATGGCCATCCCTGAGGACTCTCAAGGCTTTTCACTGTATATTGAAGCTGAAAGAAAAATGTTCCTAAAAATATAGCACAGGAGAGGTTTCTGATCCATTCGGCATGTTCTACAGCCAAACAGCAACGGACAGGCAAGTCTGAAGGTTTAATAGTCTATCACATACAGTGTTATTACAAAAATGAATCAGACTTTCAATGTTAAAACACTTAGGAAAGTAGCTAGAAATGTGATGATTATGTCCAATCTCATAGATGTGAAGCACTGTGAGAGCAGTGGCCATGTGAGTTGTTACTCGCTGTTGTATTTCCGGTGTCCAGCACAGGCATATAGTAGGTGCTCATTACGTAGTCACTGAATGGAGGGGTGGTAATACCACTTGTGGACTTCAGTGATGTCTGTGTAATCATTCTGCTTGTATTATAGGTAAAAAGACATCCTAAGTGGTGACATCAGAGTGAAGTAGGATTTTAATGTGTCAGTGGGCGCAAAAACTTGTTGCTTCAGTGCAAAGATACTGTAGCTATGAATTTAAATATATAATAATTGTAAAATCGTAAGTTAGAGGCTGATGTCCATTGGTTACTCATCTATCTGGGAGTGGAAAGAAGTCAGAAATGATCACTCTTAGCTGCTGCTCACGATTTCCTGTCTTCTACTTCTTCCCCTTCATTTTCGGGGCTGGGGGGCTCTGCTTTGTGACACTTAGCCAATCTGACTTGTAGGAGGAGCCCCCACCCTCCTAGCTACCTTGGCCTAGACATGGCTGAATCTCTTCTCCTGTGTTTGGTTTGCCTTGGAATATTTCAGAACTACCCTCATCTACTTCCTATCAGAATACCTGTCCCCTGTTCTTGGTCACAGAGGACTCATGACACGGTCTTCCAAAGCAGCACGTTGCAAACTGTAATGTGTATGGGCATCCCTAGGAGACGTGCTAAAATGCAGATTCCCTCTCAGGAGGCCCGGGGTGGGGACTCCAGGTGAGGCCGAGGTTGCCCATGACCACACATCAGGTAGCAGACTGGGTTTTACGCCTCTCGTGTCTTTCAGCTCTTCAAGATGCGTGAGATGCCAGACTGCATGACTTGGTCTCCTAGCCTGAAACAATTTCGAGTCAGTGACACTGAAGTTCTGGTGGGAGTCTCAGTCCCTTCTAGAATTTTCTTCCAAGTCTCAGCTCCAGATGTGAGCCCTGTCCTTTGCCCTGGGCTACTCGGCAGCTCCAAGTGTGAAGGCTCCCTCCTATCTGCATTTAGATTCTCCCCTGCTGCCCCCCCCCCGCACCCCCACCCCCCCTACCCCGGCCTGGGTGGACCTGCCCTGACTTTTCCAAAATTTCCTCCAACCTGGATTCTACTGGCATCTACTGTCATGGTGTCTAGAGGCCCAATGCTTGTCATTGATTTGTTTTGTTTTCCTGAGTCATTTTCTAAGCTCCTTGTTAAGCTTCATTCTTCACTTCTGGTGACAATTTTGGACCTGAAATTAATCAGGCTACCGGGCAAAGCCACCAGAATGTCTCCCCTGAATGTTGAGCTTCTTAACTCATATGCCCATACCACTTGGCCCTCTTTCAATCTGCAGCTAGAATATTTTTGGAAAAAATGCATCCAATAAGCTCTCCCTGTACTCCAAATGGCAGACTACTTCCTCATTCTGTCCCTGTGCTGCGAGTGAGATTTCCTAATCTACCCTTTGCCTGTCTCAGCTTCACGGAGGGGGTTTTAGCTCCAAATTCTTACTTCCCACAGCCCAAGGCTTCATCTTCTCTTAGCTAAGCCTTGGGGTTACTGAAGCCAGTAACTCCTAGCAGGGCAACCCTGGCATCACTCACAGGTTCACTCAGTTTCTTTTTCAGTTCCAGCAGCTGGGGGGTTCCCATTATTGTGAATTCTATATGGCAGTAAGAGAACATTTCGTATTTTGTATCCAGCATTTCCAGGTGTTTTTAGGCTGCCTACCCCTACTGCAGTCTTCACGTCAGCATTGGGGTTTTTAATACTATGAATATTTTTTCAGGATGAAGACCCTCCCTACCCAACTTCAGACCACAACGAAAGGCCACTTACATAAGCAATATTCCGATTCCTTTGAGAAAGTCAGGATCTTCCCTTATGTGTTTCTGTAGTTCCCTGTACTGCTCTTGCGCAGTGCTGACCACAGTTGCACCTAGTCACGTCAGCCTGTCCCCCAAAAGCTAGGTTCATTGATGGGAAGACAAGGGCCATGTTTGTGTCGGTCCACACTGGACACAGCCCCCAGCACAACACAGGCAATAGTGATCGCTAGGGTCCATTGAGCTCTTTCTGTATGCCTCACCACAACTCCATTGGCATTCCCATTTTACAGATGAAGAAACTGAGGGATAAAGAGATTAAGTAAGTTGCCCAAGTGAATGAAGCAGATCTGAAATTAAATCCAGGCAGTCTGGCTCCAGAATCTAGTGTCTTAGCCTGTCTTTCGTAGTAATGGCTGAGCCCCTGAGCTCCTGTGCTCCCTGCTAGAGCCAGCCAAAGGTGTCTTGTTCGTTCAGTTTGCTCCAGATGGCACTTCTCCAGGAACTCTCTACGGGGGTGAGTGGCAGACCCTAGCTGGGTCACATCACGGATCTGCCTCCTTCTCCAGGTTCTCTATGAGAACTCACTCAAGGGACACAGAGAGAGGACCTGTCAGGACTCTTCTACAGCCACCGACAAAGGCAGATCCAGAGTCAGTGTGTCTGGAGAAGGGCCTGAGAGTCTGCATTCCTCATCACCTCCACAGGGGCGCTGGCCTGCAGGGGAGGCTCGGGAGTCAGGAGCTGGAGCGGCACACGCCACGCCCTGAGCTCTCACCTCCTAGTTGTATTTGCGGCTCATTAACCCCATCTACCGTGCACCCTTCAAGTCGAGGAAAGGAGTGTGTGTCAGGTCTAGTACTGGGATTGAAATGGTAGGTGTTCAACTAGTGGTTCTGCTGCTTTTCTTATTTTATTTTTCTAAACATAAGTCAATATCAAAAATGTTAAGATCTTATTAGCTTACACACACACACACACACACACACACACACATACACACACACAGCTCTTGGACCACTTTTTAAAAAGGAATCCAGTCACCGCATTTGAAATATTCATCTAACAGGCAGTATAAAAAAAAGTAGTCATCCTTACCCCTTTGAAACGTAAATTCGCTCTCTAACCTAACCTCCGGATATGCTCTGCCTAACTATTCAAAGCTGCTGATGAATCACACTGGGGAGAAACTCTGATTGCTTCTGGGTTCTTACCATTCCTGCAAATCCATAAATCGCCCAGAACTGTAGCTTTGAAGGTTGTTAGCTCCCCAGATTTAAAAAAAAAATTTTTTTTTTATGAATTTGCACTTCATCTTTGATCCTGACATACCTTTTCGGCTTCCTGTTTAATTATTTACTAAACACACTTTTCAAAGCCCTATGAACGAGCCTTCCCCACGGCCGCTGGTCCACTGCTGTCACCTCCCCACACACGTTTATGACCCGTCTTCTAGGGGCCATGCTGCACCCACACGTCGGTGTTCTGGTGGAGGACTCCCCTAATGGGCTGATGGCGGGATTTCTCTTGGTCTGGAGCTCAGTCCCTGACATTCTGACTGACACGAGGCATGAAAATCCCATTACCCTGGCTGTGAAAAACCTTCACTGGCTACCTGTAACGTACAGGATTACGTGTAAAGTCCTCGTTATTAACTTACAAGTCCTTAAATTGACTTGGTTTTGAATACCTCAGAGACATTCTGGAACCATACACGCCTGGTCGTTTTCTTTGGTCTCAGTCAATTGGATTAGTGCTTTTTGGCTGAAGACATTGAGCTACGGGGCATTTTTAATGTTTGCTCTCTACTTATGGAATTTATTAGCCATGGAGGTCAGGCTGTCTCACTCTCTGTCGAGCTTTCAGTCGAAATTTAAGAGGTATCTTTTCCAGATCGCTGATTTGGCTAAACAAGCCATAAATTGATCCACTGTTGTTTAGGGTTTGAATCACTGTTCATCTCTGGTATTTTTAGGAATCTGCTTCGAGGGTTTGCTTGACATGTCACTCTTAAATTTTAAATATTCCACTTAATATCTTTTTTTTCACATCCTGACTTGAAACCCTGTCAAAGTGAGTTTACTAATTAAACGCTTTGCATGACATATTACCTTTTCCCATCTGCTTCAGAGGGATGTCACAGGACAATGAGATGTTATATGCGAAAGCACTTGGACTGTGAAGTATCAGATATTATATTCAATTATATATGTGTGTCTACATATACACGTATGTATAGACACACACACACACACACACACACATATATATATATATATATATATATTTCACCTTATTTTGGTTATGACTTAATCACTCCACTGTGTGGTGCTGAGGTGTTGAATGGATGAATGGAATCCACGATCTACGAGTATACCTGTCCCCTCGCTAGATTCAAAGGGGGGCAGAGGTATAGGTCATAGATTTCTTTAGTAAATTTTAATCTAACATCTTCTGATAAGTTATAAATATGGGGGAGGGGCATAAAGCCCAGACTTTATTTATAAAAAATTGTGTATTTATTCTTGCATGGTTTAACTTCAGTCACCTTCCAAGGACTCTCTGTGTGATGCGATACGCCTATGGAGAAGGTTTTTCCGCTGCTCAGAACAGTTTTTGAACTTGTCGATTTTGATGGCTTCTGCCGTTTTTTTTTGTCACCTCCTCCCCATCGGCAAAACATTCTCCTTTGAGGACTTTTTTCATCTGGGGAAATACAAAAAAGTTGCTGGGGGCGAGATCCGGTGACTAGGGAGGGTGGGTCATGGGGGTCATGCAGCTTTTAGTAAAAACCTGCTGAGCACTCAGCGCGGTGTGGGCAAGTGCGTTGTCGTGTCTCACGTTGTTGGTGGAATCACCCACCATGAAATGGGCAAATGCATTGAAAGAGTCTCCAAAAAAATTGTTGTTCAGCGGCCGAATGCAGCCTGTCACCACGCTGGCTGGTACCCGGATGCAGAGGGGCTCCTAGAACGTGCACTTAGGGGTCGGCCCTCCAAAGATAGTTCTGATTTTTTTCGTTCCCCCTTGGATGTCTAAAGTCAGCTAACAATAAAGTATCTGAATAGCAGGCTGAGACAACAAAGAAAAATATGGCACAGGATACAGCACAATTAATGGCCAAATACAGTCTGCGTGTCATTGCAGCTCGGTAATTTCTGAGGGTGTGATGTGCCTCGGGCTGAGGCCTCGAGGGGGGAAACTGAGGAGTCGGGTTTGCGTGGCACCTACACGCCTGCACAGCGGCGGGGCAGGCGAGGAAGAGATGGGAGACCCGAGGGTCTCACGCGAGGACGGACTGATGGCGGGAGAAACACAAATGCCTTTTCTTTGTGAAGTTGTAGAAGAGGCATCTCAATGCAACCCATTTGGCTGGAAGATAATCCAGAAACAAAGGAACAGTACGTAGGGCTTCATGACACATTTAAGTTATCCAGTTAGGGGTTACCCATTTTCTTTCAGTGAAGAGAAGTCATTTTTTCAGTTTTCTTAGTGTCTCAAGAAACTTGCTGAGGTCCGAGAGGCGGGGAGGCCATGACAGGCAGTCAGTAGGGTCCTTCCGGGAAGGGCAAATAGAGGCCCAGCTGCTGCTGCTCGCGTTTTCCTCGCTGCTCTTGGCTTGTCTGTTTAAGGGCTGGGGGATGGGCTGGGGGAT
>PVJL010016095.1:0-22069 GCA_004026885.1 Lyroderma lyra
CTCTGGTGGGGAGAGTTCACGCAGCTCTTGGAGGGCTCCCCCTACTCCCAGCGTTCTCTACTTGGTCTCTTTCTCTTGTTTGTTGTCAGAAGTTAGTTATCCAGTGCTTGGTTTTCTCCCAGCAGTAACTGCTACATATATACATGTGCATTTAGTTTTGCTTGGGGGAAGGGTCAAGTTTAGTGTCCTGTGCTGCCACCATCATAATCTGTTGCGATTTTAAAAGATTTGTTTGGTTGTCTCCTTGAGTTTTAAGAGTTCTTTGTATACTCTGAATACACATCATTTATCAGATATTTAGCAAATAGCTTCTTCTATTCCATGACTCATCTTTTCTGTTACCTAAGAGTGCTTTAAAAGAGCAGAAATTCTTAACTTTGATAACGTCCAATTTATTAATTTTTTTTTGTGGTTTGTGCTTTCTGTATCTTATCCAAGAAATATTTCTTATACCAAAGTCACAGGCTTCCTCTTATGTATTTTTAAAGAAATTTTATAGTTTTAACATTTTCATTTAGGTCTATAATCCAATCTGAGTTAATTTTTATATATGATGTAATGGAAGAGTTGAATTTTTTTTTTTGTTTGTTTTTTAAAATATAATGTACAGTTGCTTCAGAACTATTTGTTGAAAAGATAGTCTTTTTTTCCTATTAAATTATCTTGGTATCTTTTGTCAAAAATCATTTAACAAATCATAAATCATATGTGAGTCTATTTCTAAACGCGGCATTCTATTCCATTGATCTATGTGCCTATCCTTAGACCAACTCCACACCAGTTTGCTTATGGTAGCTTTATACTAAATTTTGCAATCAGGTGGTATTAGTTCTCCAACTTCATTTACCTTTTTCAAAATAGTTTTGTCTATTCCAGTTTCTTTGCTTTTCTATATAAATTTTAAAATTAGCATGTTAAGGGAAAAAGACTGACATCTTAACAATATCTGATAAGTACAGTATATTTCTCCATTTGGTTAGATCTTTGATTTTCCTCCACAATGTTTTATTATTTTAGCATGTAAGCTTTGAACATATTCTGTTAGATTTATCCCACAATATTATACATTTTTTGATCCTATTGGAAATGATGTCTTTTGTTGTTGTTGTTGTTGTTTGTTATGTGGGTAGCTCCCTGGCTGGGAATCAAACCCAGGCCACAGCGTTGACAGCGCCGAAGCCTTAGCCACTACACCACCGGGAACTCCTCTTTTTTCAATTTCCAATTGTTTACTGCTCCTATATATAAATACAATTTATTTCTGTTTATTGACCTTATATCTTGGAAGGTTGTTAAATTTACTGATTAGATTTAGTAGGTTTCATTGTTTTGTTTTTTTTTGTAGACTCTTTGGGGTTGTTTCTGTAGATCACGTCTAGGTAAGACATGGATCATGGTGCACTGGTGGACCGCCAGGCCATTTTGGGTGACCACCTGAATTAAGAAAAAAGTGTCATAGCGGGCGCCACATTACACCAGGGCCTGGAAGCTAGGCAGCTAAACATACACACGCACGCATACAGCTGCTGCAGGTGAGGATCAGTGCTTCACAATTGGGGCAGTTACATGTACTTGAGCAAGAGAAAATAAATAGCTAGTGGACTGTGGCACTTGGAGAAAATTAGAAGTAGCCCTTGCCCTGAAAATGTCTGCCCAGGTCTGCTGTAGATGGTGAAGTTATGCACAAATAAAGACAGCTTTATCCCCTCATTTCTATTCTCTGTAAGTTTTATTTCTTTTTCCTTTAAGCACACTAGCCAGGACCTCTGTGGAAGTTTTGTCCTTGCCTTGTTTGGTAGAATTGGCCAGTGAAGTCAACTTGTCCTGAGATTTTATTTTATTTTATTTTATTTTGTGGGAGAGTTTGAAACTACTAATTCAATTAAAAAAATAAATCTAGCATTATTCACGTTGTCAACATCTGGGACATCTCTAGGTTTTGTTCTGTCATTTGCTTTATCTTCTGACAGTGCATTGATTATTTTTTCCCTTGATATTATGTGCGTCTCATAATTTTTTATGAACTGCTAGACATCGCATGCAATACAACAAAGAGTGAAGTAAATACTATTCTTGCCTGGAAATTATCAAGCCCTTTCTCAAGTTGTTAGTGTGGGTGTTGGGGTTAGGTTGTACTTGAGTGGGGTTTGAGGTATGTTGTTGCCAACATTAGCATTGGTGTGGAAGTCCTTCATTTCCTTCATCAGGAGGCTGCAGCTCCGTTGTGCTTACTGTGGCTGTGGTTTTCTGAGCATTCTTACTCTACCCTTAGCTTCCTACAAACTGTGTGTGCCTGTAGCATAAAGAGGGACTCTTTTCATGTTCTTGGTCTTCCGTCAGGGGAAAACAGACTTGACTTTTAGCTCATGTGAGGCTTGTAGTGGGCATCTAGATGACAGGTCTTGCTGCAGTCTTAACCTGTTACAGCGGAGTTTTGTTGAAT
This sequence comes from Lyroderma lyra, assembly GCA_004026885.1. Lineage (NCBI taxonomy): Eukaryota > Metazoa > Chordata > Mammalia > Chiroptera > Megadermatidae > Lyroderma > Lyroderma lyra. The sequence continues at coordinate 2,444 of PVJL010016095.1, forward strand.
ATTGGAGCAAGACCCTGTGCTGAAATTCATTTCCTCCCCTTCAGATGGCTTTTGCTTTCTCAGGAGCAATGGACCTGAGATCTCAGCCTACTGATGAGCTGATGAAAGTGTGTGATGTTGTAGATTACCTAGATTTTTTTCCTTTTTACAGTAGAGTGATATTCTCTTGTATCTTTCTGCATCCTACGTTGAAGTGGAACTTCCATGAGCCATGTTTTAAAATGTGAAAAAGATGGTAAGATTTTAATAGCAGTTTTCAAAATGGGAAAATTTTGAATATATAAAACTCTACAGCCAATATAATCCCAATATTAATTAATGTCCTAATATACAAGTATTTTAGACTTTTGGTAGGTACTGGTAAGCAAGATTGATGTTGTCTTTTCCTTGTGAAGAAATGATAATGAAAATTCTTCTACACAAACATTGGAAATACCTGTACATGAGAAAGTGACATAACCAGAATTACAAATCTTACAGTGATCTTGGGAAAACATATTTAAGAAGCAGGACAGAAGTTAATATCATTAATGTAGAAGGAACACAGTAGATGATAGCAAACACTGTCAGGGATTCACTCCTATTTGCTTGGACCCTTTACCATTTTTATCAACTGGCTCCTGGTGTGCTCTCCCTTCTAAATACTTGTACCTGCATCTCCTCACCTGCCAGAGCATGTTTTGCCTGTGCACATGGGGAGTCAGAACTATATGGGAATTTGTTTGAACCCCAGGGTCCCTCCACCTCCCACCCCACACACAGTCTGAGGCAGTCCTTAGCCAAGGACCAAGAGACCAGTTTCCCTGTTTCTCTGAATGACTCCTATTGTCCCTAGAGCTTCCCTGGAAGAGGAGTGTTACGTCAAAATTTACTTCCATGGACTTCATTTCATACCAGAAACTTCTTCGTCTCTCTCCTATGTCTCCACCCCACTACTAGCTTTCCTAGAAGCATTTTCTAACAAATCAGTTGGGTACAAATTCTGCACTCAGAGACTTCTTATATAAATCAAAGCAAAAAAGCACAACAGGAAAAGATGAGCTAAGAACATAGACTAAGAATTCATACACAGCCAGAAAATATATCCTTTCCTTGGGTAACTTTTCCTTATTGTATTTGAGGGGCAGGAGATTTTAGTCTCATCTGTCCCAAGTCCTTCCATGGCTTGGTGAGTTCTCCACGATGCTACTCCTTACTCCTCTCAGCTCTACTTTGAATGCCCTTGACTTTGCTGCTGCCCCTTGAAGCCCTGGGCCTACTCTTCTCCTTCACTGCAGTGCTTACACTATGATTTTGGTTCCTATGGTTGGGTGATGGTGTACTGAAGGTTCAGGGATGGGTAGAAAATATTTTGTTGTAGAAAAAAATGCTTAAAACAAAAGGCCAAAAATGACTATTCCCAAAATCTAAGGGGAAAAAAATTCAAGCTCTTTATAAGTCATTGTTGTCACATGCTTCTTGGTTTTGCAGTTCACCTCATCCTTTCCCCTTTCTCCAAGAGATGCTTTCTTCTACAGCCCCTCTTAGGAAATCCCCACCCCACCTCAGGAAAACTCTACTTTCTGCCATACGGTTTGGTTATCTCCTGGTTCCAGCCTCCCCATTTTAGGGTACTTCTTGGGATGAAATTTCCCAAAGCCTAGTTTATCTGTCTAACTGGCACAAACAATACTTCGACAGGACAAAATGTATGACATTGTATGGAGTGGGGCTGGGAGATTCAGCAGGAAATTGAGATGGGATCTGGTGCTTTTTGCTTGAGTCTCCTCTGATTTAGCTAGAATGGTGTGGGCCAATTGTGTGCATCTCTTCCCAATTTCTTCTTCAGGGATGTCTTGTTGGTAGCTTGCAGTCAGTCACAGTCTGTGTTTATATCATGGCAATCACGAATTGCTGCAAACTGGGGCTTTTGTCCTACCCTAGGGAACCCATTGTTAACCATTTACTAGTATACCACTGTGCCAGCATCCTCGTTGGGGACCACAGGTCGTCCGTTGTCCCAGGTGATCCAGATGGGGCTAATGCTATTCTCTGATTCCAAGATGGCCAGAGTACCACATCCTTCCTGGCTCTGGTGATTGACACAAAAAATGGGTAAATGTGCTCAGGTGGACTATACGAACTCCTCCCTGGAACTTTTCCTGAAAAGAATGGAAAAGAGGCACCCTCTCTTTCTGAGATCTTCATGTTAAGATCCCTAGATGTCTGGAGCTGATGATGGTTGGGTGGACCAGTACATAGAGAGAGCCTGATTGAAACTGAAGGCAGCACAGGGGAAAGTAAGTCTTAAGGAAGAGAAAGAAAACGATAGGGCTTGTGCTCATCATGTACATGTCTGGATAGAGTCTCTCAATTTTAGTTACTGGTGCCAACAAATGTCTACTATGACTTCAGCTACTTTGAGTTCAGTTTCTTTCACCTGTGACCATGTAAATTTTGACTTAGGTCATGTGAAGAGAGCCCACGCCCACGCCCCCGCCAAAGGCAGACAGTACTTTCTGAAAAATAAGGGAGAGGAGACATTTCCTACAGGCAAGGCAGAGCGTTACATTAGCACACAGCACAATGTCAATTTTTCTTTCCTCGTCCTTCTGCTTCCTTCTCATGCTCAGGAACTTGCCAAACCACAGACTCAGCAACCTTGCATCATTCCAACTGCAGGCAAGAGGGACTTTGGGGGTGTAAGTCCTCTCCTTGTCCTCTGCTGTCCAGCCCTTTAGACCAGGTGAAAATGTCAGGTCATACTCCTTCCAACACTCTAGATTTTATCGACAGAAGCAATAGGGAAATGGATATTCTCCCTGTCAGAGCAACTTTTCAAAAAAAAAAAAAAAAAAAAAAGAAAGGGGTGGGTGTTAACTATACACAGTGAACAAATGACTATTTTACATTGGGGAAAAACGTTCAAAGAAATACCAATTCAAATGGTGACACTATTTTACCTCAATTACGTGAGCAAGTCTGGATAAAATTAATACTCCAGCATGGAAATGGTTTGATGAAACAAGCACTGTTACATAGCCGGATGGAACGTTAGAAGATTCCACCGTTTCGGAAAGCAGTTTGTCAATAGGCACGCAGAAGTTCATATATGTATTTCCATGCCCATTTGCCGAGTATTTCTATTCTGGGAATCTATGTTGAATATGTTCTCAGAAAATCAGATAGAAATTATACACAAGGATATTCTTCGGAACACTGTTGATAATACTAAGTGTAGAGAAAAAACTCACTTCCTCACAATAAATGAATGAATGGTTAAATAAATTGGGGCTCCTCTATACAAGAAAATATCGTATTCTCAAGAATTTAAAATATAACCCTGATAGGACACTGAAGAAAAAGCCTACACAAACTTGTAAATAGTATAATCTCACATAAAAATGCATGTACACTCCTACTTGTAGGGGTGTGGTCTGACAGCATCCAAATGCCTTTATGTTTTTGCATCTGTTGGGCCTTCACCTACTTTCCCACCTGGTGAATTCTTATTTTTCCTTAGAAATCCAGCTTGTGCATATTACGCCTTCTATAGAAAATTTTCTTGGGAAGATGGTGTCTAAGGGAAGTTAATTCTTCTGTTCTAAAAAACACTGAGAGACACACCACGTGTCCTAAGAATTTACTTCTCTTTGTCCTCTGCTGGTGCGTTGCCCTCTGCAGCCCTTTTCACCTACTGTCATTGGCACCAGAGGTGAGACCATTTGCCAGTCTGCATATGAGCTGTTCTGGGGCATCTCTGTGAGGCCTTGACCAGCAAGGCCCAATGAGGACACTTGGTTCTTCCCATCAGCATCAGGAGGCTGCAGCTGGTTTCTCTGAGTGGGATATGATAGATACATATCATTTAAAAAGACTAGAATGCAACACTTCATAAACGTGTGAACACACACACACACACACACACACACACACGGTTATAAGAATTTACTGGGTTGTTTCAACAGTGCTGCCAACATAAGCGCGCAGTGGCAAGTTTGTGAACTTAATTGTCAGATTTTGGGTATGATGATAGCTCTGATGGCCATTCCAGGAAAAGAGTTTCAAAATTGCTTTGAAAGGTGGAGGTGATGGCTGGCATCGGTGCATGGCTTCCCAAGGGGAATGTAGCACTTTTTCTGGGATGAGTTTGTGTAATTAATTGTCCATTCCCATATATATATCAAGGGTGCCAAAAAATGTATACACATTTTAGGAGATGTTATCTGTGTATTATTTTCAAAGCTGAATTTAATAATGGTAGCCATGTGTAATATGGTGTCCGCTCAAAATATGCCATAAATCAAATGAATGCTAGTGTCACTATGTAACAGGAGGGACAGTCAAAGAAAATGGCAGAAGCATGGTTGTCTTTTGAGGAGCGCAAGACCATCTTCCAGGATGATGGATAGGATGAAGAGGTTCAGTTGAGTTTCCCCCAAATTCTCCTTACTTAACACCCCTAGACTTCTACCTGTGAGGGACTTTAAAGGACGTGCACCATAGAAAACCATCTATACTGGTGGTAGGTAATTTAGGAAGGAATTGCAATGGCATGTGCAGCGATACAAGTGCACACTTGGGTCAGCGTTGCTCAAGCCATAGTTCTCCACAATTAGAAGTGTCTGAATGCTGGTGGTAACCCCTTAGAGCACCTCTTGTAATTGCAGAAGTCGAATAGGACTTGTATTCATCTTTCATTATGGGTATATATTGAGTATTACAGTTTTAATAGTTTTTTTCTTCCTTAAAATGTGTATACATTTTTTGGCACCGTGTGTGTGTGTGTGTGTGTGTGTGTGTGTGTGTGTGTATGTGTGTGTGTGTAATTGTCTTTAGAATCCATAAAGGAGCCACATGAAAATAACTCTTCCATTACTCACACTACATCACGAGAGCCTGCAATGTGAAACCAGTGCATAATGTGATAAGTGAAGAGCAGGTGAGTCCTCATCCATTCTTCGTTCTCCAGGAAGTAAATGAGCAGTGCTATCAACAGGGTCCCTGCACATGCCATTGACAAATTCCCTCCTCCACCAAGGGTTACTTCTCTTTCTACCCAGGCCGTCCCATTTTTAGGCACTGTGCTCTTACTGTTGTTATTACTACTGTTTTGCCAATCATTAGGTGTTCATGGCATCAAATCTACCTATATTATCATAAAATGTTCCTAAAGGATTGGTAGCTTTCAGATAAACACACTGCTGCCATTTCTGGCCATGTATTCTTGGACAGATTACTTAATATCCTTTAGGGCCAGGTGGGATGCTTTCCAGGAAGTACTAGGGACAATAAGGAAACCTGATGTTTAACGGAGTAAGGATTACATGAGATACCACATGTGAGGTTTTATATATGTATCATTGTTTTGGTAAGTGCTCAATATATGCTAGGCAATATTAGTTTTGCTAGGGTTGTTGTTACTGGGTAACTATGATAAAGAAGTAATCTTTCTCCACCTCCTAGTCAGGGTAGGTCCCCACAATTGGAAGTGGGTATATTGAGAAATCTCTCTGTCTAGCCCTTGTGTGGATAGAGCTTTTAAAGATTGGTCAAGATGGGGTCTGAGCTGATGTCTGGCAATAAGCTGGTATCCTTCCACTGCCACTCTGTGGGAAGTGGACATTAGTGGGCCGTTCTCGACTGTCTTCTAGAAGACACTCATCTTGGCCAGGAAGTATATTTTATTAATGCTTTTACCTCACAGAGGTACAGAAATGGTAGCATTCTGGAAATGTTTGAGTTGTAAGTCATCAGATTAAGTGACAAGATTCTCATATACCATGGAATAAATGAAGGGCATCTTTTTATGGGCTATTTGGGCTTGGATTGCCATAGCCCTTGATTCCTCTATCTAATATTTATCAAATAGTTTCAGTGTCTTTTTTCTTCATTACTCTGTATGCTCTCTAAGGCAGAAATAGACTTCATTATTTATTCATTCAACACATACTTACTAAGTGATTACAATGAGCCTACTATGTCTATTGTATTTCTAGTTCTTTGCAGAGTAGCTGGCATATGATTGGTTTATAACAAATGTTCAAAGAGTAGATGGGAAAAGTGTGTAGTTTTATGATACATGAAGAAGAAAATTGCAATAAAATTAGTGGGAGAGTCCAATGTATAGAGAAGGAAGAGATCAGTTAGAAAATTCCTTTAGACTAGAGGACATGCTACAAACAAATACTTAAAGTTGTGATTTAGCAAAAGCATATGACTTCATTGAGCAAAGACAGTAATGAAACCTGATGTTTAATAGAGTAAGGATTGTATGACATAGCAGATGGGAAAGGGATCAGGGAAAGAAACAAAAAGAGAATGTGGATAAATGCTAAATTTAGGAGAGACATGAGCTCTGGGCAGAAGGGAAGTCTTGGGTTTGAGGAAGAATATATAATGAGCTTTAATCACCTTCGTAGCATTTTATATCTTAGGCTGAGCAGTAGGTAAATGGATACTCGTATTTTTCACTGAAGTTTTCATATTTTATTAAAAATGAAAGACTCACTATGTTTCATTACCTCTGAGCATTTTTATAATTTTATTAAAATTTGATGAAAGTATAAAACCAGTCACTAAGTTTAGTCAATTGACCTCAGTAATGTCCCTTCCACTCATCCCCAGCTGTTCAGGCCATGGGCAACCTCTTCTCAGGGGCTCAGTGAGTACCACTAGCTTTGCTGGCCTTCAGGCTTGGCTCTCTCTAAGCCACCCCTGTCACTGCCCAGAGGAGTCTTCCTAAAAGGTGGATCATGTCATTTTTCTGCTTTAAAACAGTGCATGAGGGGAAGTCTAAACTTGCCAACCTAGTATTCAGAGAGCCCCACAGTTTAGCTCTTACTGACCTCAGTGTTTTTTCCCCCTACTACGGGACACTGTCACAACAGCCCACTTGCCCCCCAGCCCACCTAAATGCTTTCACCAGTCTTTGCTTGAACTCTGCCCATTACACGTGTGAAAGGTGAGTGCCAAACCAGATGACTTTGCTTCTTTTGTTCAGCCTGGGAAGATGCCTTCAAATGAACTACAACTATTAGTATCTGAGAGCCTCAGCTAAGCATAAGAGTAATGTGAAACATATTGGTGAGCAGGTGTTGGATATTATCTTGGATTCCATAGCACCTAAGATAGTCCATTTTCTCTTACAATAGCTGGCTTTCAATACAGTACCTGTTCAATATGGAATGAAACAGAAGGCAAATATTGAGATTATAATAGTAACTATACACAATTAAGAAAATTAAATGTTATATAAGAGCTGAAGATTTGGATGGTATGTTTTGTTTTTCAACACTTCTTGCATATAGATGTGTGCCTCTGTAGGCAGCTTGGGAATATAGGAGATAAAAACACCAGCCTGTAAATTTTTATTTTAATCTTAATTTTGTGAGAAATTTATTCGCTTGAATCCTTGGAGTTTCAATTACCTTTCCTGTTGATTCAACATAGTTGCCTAACTTGAACTCCAGAATCTAATCTGTCATGTGTTTACAAGCCCTTTGACCTCTATTACTGAAACCTATCCAATACCTATCCGGTACCTATCATAGAACAGCTTGTCCATGAGGGGTGAGTTTGCTTTTGGTGTTTTATGACTCCCTTGTAGCTGTGTGAGCTCAAGGAAATAGTCTTAATTTGTTACAGAACTGTTGACATAACAATCATGGTTTGAGCAAGTAAGATCACAGCCTACTCTCCAAACTAAATTAAACTCATCCTTCACCATGCTGGCTTTAGTGTTACCTGCTCTAACAGAGGAGTCCCAGTGGTGACTGCTGTGTTTACCATCTCTCTAGTTTAGTTTCAGAGGAACCCCTGGAGGTCTACTGGCTTCTTTACATTCAACTCCAACTCTGAAATGCCATTTTTAGAATTTTTTTAGGACTTTTGTAAATATTACCTATATTAAAAACTTCAACTGGCATTAAAGATCTTAGAAAAGACTTTGATGGGAGAAGGAGAAAGTAATAAGCAAGTCTGCAAAATAAGGAAAAAGAAATTATGTGTCCATAAGAGATAGAAAAGGATAAACACTACAGAGGTTGGAATCATTGACATTTTTACTTGTTCCTTAATTCTGCCAAGACTCAGCACTTATATGTTATTATTTTCCAAGTAAAACTCATGTTCTAAATTATAAGAGATGATAAATAGGTACATGGTAGATATTGTGTTGCATTACATTGTTATTCAGCAAATATTTACTTCCTACCTTCCTTTCTGCCCCACCTCCTTTAGAGGATTATACTTTCTCTTCCCATCGATGTTAGGCTTGGCTGTGCGACTTGCTGCTGATGGTCAGCAACTATAAAAGGTCTGAGATTTTACCCTATTTGCAAGCTAACAAATTAACCTGCCACAGTTTTATGAATGCTGGCAGAAGACATGGGACTCCTATGACAGAGACAAAGAACTTTATTACAGCAATAACAGTAGCTGGAGTATCAGCATTTTCTTACGTTGGTTTCTCAAGCCTCAGATCCCATAGGATGGTATGAAGAGGGCCAGCTGACACATGCACATACCGTAAACTGCATTACAAGTGAGAAACCCTGACCTTAGGGAACCCGACTCTTTTATAATGGGCAGTCAGCTTGTCTGCCTTGTATTCTAGAATGAGACCCAATTTTTATTTTCTAAGGCTCCTTGCTATATATCCTTGAAAAGATGGTCTACAATAAAGGCAGCCAGGGCCTCCGCTTAAAAGATGTGCAGAAATGTAAGTGATCCATGGGACATTATCTCCCAACACCAGCCTCTGCCAGGAGAAGAACAGTTCCAGGGTATCTGTTGCCATGTGGGGTCAAGCTCAGTCACGCTGCAGTCAGACATAGAGCTACAACAGCTGTGCTTATCCTAAATCAGCTAACCGTGAACAGCATACAAATAGATACATATGGAACCACTGTCTATGGCTGGGATGGTTACGCAGCCTTGTTGTAGCAATAACTGAGTACTGCATAAATTGGTAAGGGAAATGAGGTGCCACCATATCCAAACCTTAACTATGTGGCTTAGTTTTGTCTTTGGGACCACATGGTGAGTAACGAGAAAGTTGTTTAGGAGGCTGTAAAAATGGTATCTTATCCAAGTTTCACCATTGTATATTGGGGGTGGGGTGGGGACAGATAACTTGTATGTTTATTTCATAGGCCAGTGTATCCAAAGGAGCTGCATTCAGAACATAGGTACGTCAATGAGGTCGTGTGTTTCGAGCCTGATGCTGTGATCATAGGAGTTGAATAGAGACGAGTATAGTTTTCATGTGGGGAGATAGACAATATTTGAGAACAAAAAGGTGGTGTGTGGTAAATTGGTTTATTGTTAAGTAAATATTCACTCCCTTACCCAACAACCCTACTTGCATTGGAAGAGCGTCTGTGCCTTTTCATTGGACTTAACTCTGTAATTTACTTGGCCAATGAGATATAAGCAGATGTGATGCAAGAAGAAGCTTAAAATGTGCTGGCATAATGGGGCTTACTCTCTTGTACTTCAGCTGTCACCAGGGAGTAGCTCCACAGAACATGAGTAGCACATGGCCAGTAGCTGCTCGCCTTCCAGCCTGGGCTCCAGGGTTAGCTGTGCGGAGCAGAGCTGCCCTCAGCCCACAGATCTTCTGCCTAAAGAACTGCATTAGCCAACCTGCAGATGGATGAGAATAAATGCACCCTTTTATGCCACTGAGATTTTGCGATTGTTTTCTTTGCAGAAAAGAAATGACTTAGTATACATTCAAAGACAGAAAATACTCACTTTTAGAAGAGAATAATGGCAGTATTATGGATGGTGGGTGGTGGAGAGGGAGCAAGAACTGAATCTCAGGCCAGCTTAGAGTTTTCAGAGAGATGACCGGCAATGAGTTTGCAAAGAAGTCTAGGGCCTTCTGAGATCCACAGTTTCTCTATTTTTAAAGTTGAATGATTTTAGTCAACTCCTGTCCTATCTCATGCATCTTTATTTGAACATTCTTCAAATGCAATATTAAGTATTACTTGTTTGTTTGCAGTATGTAAAGTGTTGACATCTACCCCTGGGAATAGTGAGCAGGAGTAGAACTTGTACTCACTTGGAGTGCAGTGACTTAGCAGTTGATCTCATTTTGCAGAATTCTATTTGCAAGCTTAGAAAATTACCACTCATAGTTCACCATATGGCACAAGTGCTTTTTCTAAGGGGACTATTATATTTGAAAAATAAAAAATACTCACTAAATCCCCAAATCTTTTTTTTCTTCTCTACTGTTATGGTTTCCATGACTACATTTCATGGGTTCATATTACATCTTAAATGTAACTGATTTCTAGTGAAAAACACTATGTAGAATTTTCAGAAGAGAGAAAGTGAGAGAGATGTTTACTTTTCCAGGCAAATGGTATATGCTGCTTTCCACAGTTCTTTCTGGGATTGAGTAGAACACAAATGAGAGCTACATTGCTGAAACATGATTTCTCAAAATTTGAGATGAATCCTGTGACAAGCTAGAGATATTGGTGATGCAAAACTTCAAATGGCAGATATGAATTGAGGAGAGTAAACCTGTAGGTAGTGACTTGGATTCTTCTGCCCCCTAACAGCCCTTAAATATTTGACTTCTCTTTTGTCTTTGTGGTTTATGGTATGCTCTCAGCATTATTTTGGGAGGTGGGAGAAAGGGCCGTCACGTACATTTTCCCTTCATGAATTTCTTAAAATAAAAAAGGCAGATAAAGATTTCTTTCTTTTTTCTTTTTTGTATTAGGAAAGGGAATGTGAAATTTAATTTCATGCCTACTTCTTAAAAATATTATTTAGAGCTGAACTTCCCTAGTGCACCTCTCATTTTATTGAGGACAGTATGCGTGTGCTGTTTTCAGTTCCATGAGTACTGTCTAGTCCACAAAGTTATTATTGTATTTGAAATGAATACAACAGATTTTGGCAAGCTGCTTCCAGAGCCGGGGATCATTTTATGAGCTCTGGTACAAGGGCCTTCTAGAGTTGTTACTCAAAAAGAAAATTCCAGATGTGCCCCATCTTGCAGATAGACATGACTGCGTAGAAACTTCCACTCCAGTAACATCATGCTGTTTCAAGAAGAATAACACTTGAAAGGTAGTTCTGATATAATTGGACATGACTTTTTTTTCACTTGTATATTTCAGGTTTTAACACCTTTCTTCGTTAGTAATTAATACAACTAAAATTGGCTCAACATTACTAGCGCAGTCTCCACCTTGTGCAAGGGAAGTTTTCCCAGGTTTTCAGTGAAATCTGTAAGTTGAAGAATTAACATTGGGCAGAGCAAGAATTGCATGATGGGGAGATGCAGACTGCATCAGATGTAGGCTGACCAGACATATCATTTTAAACAGGACAGAAAACAATGGTCAGCCTTGTGTCACTGGCCTAAATTAAAGGTGTCAGTAGGCTGACCATACATACTGTTTGCAATGACACAGTACCATTGTTTCCCGTCCTGTTTAAAATGGTACATCTGGTCAACCTAATCAGAAGCCACTCTGGGCATCTTAAAGTCCTAGATTTTTGTTTTCTATTTGTCTCCAAGGGAGGTGGGTGGTGATGTGAAGAGAGCCTTATTGCATTTTTAGTTTCTTTTTTCTTCAACTATTGAAGGCCAAGGTTTCTGCAGGTTGAAGGGCAGTGGGGTCATTACCTTTGCAGAAATTGCTGTATTTTCTGCAATTCCACATTCTAGCTCCTACTAGTTTCTTTCCTGCGTAATGCAGGCAAAGCAGTTGATAAGCATTTAGGCACAGAAATTAGTGAGCCCTGGGCACACAATAGGAATTGTTTAATGGGGGTTTGCATTTTTGTGTTTGTACAAGGGCAGGCTGATAAATTTTGCCTCCACTGTAATATTTTTTGTTATATTAGACATATCTGGATACAACCGGTTCTGTGTAGTCACATGGTATTTCCCCTCCATCATTCTTGACCTTGCACACACAGATCCTTATGTTTTTCACCCAGTGCTCATCAAAATGGAAGTGTTCAGATGTTCAGTTCAAACAGTGTGCTGTTATTGAATTCTTAACAGTGGAAAAAGTTCCTTTAGTTGAAATTCACAGATGAATGAAAGCCATTTATGGTGATCAGTGTGTTGATGTGAGGACAGTAAGAAAGACACTGGGTAAGGCAGTTCATCTGTGATAAAGAGGTGACGTCTACTGTGCACAGATCTCTGGAGCTCTCTCTCTGTGTAGTTCTTTCCTCTCTGGTACTCCACCTTGTGAGCTCCAGCTTCCTCAGCTTCCCCAGACACCCAGTTCCATTTCCTCAACTCGGGGAAACTTCTGAGCTCTCTTGGGGCTCTTCTTCTCTGTGCTGCCACCCGCACACTTCCTCCAGACAGTTAACTGGGCAATTATAGAACTCGTTTTTCAAGAAGCACTCTGCTTCATTGCCCAATGTTCTGTGTCATTGTTTCATCTGTTTTGTCTGGTGTTTCTGTTGTTGTAGCTGGGAAGGAGAATTCGATTCTTTGTTCCTTCATCTTGACTGGAAGTGGGGAGAATGTTGTTGTTGTTGTTAGGCTTATTGGGATGACATTGGCTAACAAGACGTATGCAGTAGAATAAACATTCATATATTTGTGAGATTATAAATTGTCATACTTTATCAAAAGGCCACTGGGCAATACATCTGCAGCATAGTAGTCCATGTGCCCAAATCCCATTTCACAGAAAATGTTCTAAGGAAATAATTTGAAATACTGATATTTATGCATAAAGCTATGCATGACAACATTTTCTATAATAGCTAAAACAAGACAATCTAAATTTTCAAAAATAGGGTAATGCATAAGTAAACTGTGGTTTCTTCATTGATGGAATATTATGGACGTATTTTAAAAGAGCATTTGAGAAGTGTTTGAATCATAGGTTCTTAGGACATACTTGAAGCAAAGGAAGTAGATCGTGAAATTGTAAAACTGTAAGATCTTGCCTATACAGAAGGGTCTGGTAGAGAAGCATTAAAATGTCCCAAAATGTGAATAGTGGATAGCTGATGACTGGTATTGTATTTTGTTCAATTTTTAAAAAAAATCCTAGTTTCTAAACTAGAAGCATAGGTCATTTTACACTCCAATGTTCACATCAAAATCATGATATTGAGATAAATTCCTTTTCATGATCTATTAGGATATTTCACTCTTTAATTTTAATTGGGTGAGGACACAAAGCTTAAATTCTAAACTACTTGGGGTGCAATAGAGAAATTGCTCTACAGATCATATATATGGTCATAATGTTGCTGATTTTACTTCACTTTTTCCTTTAAATGTGCATTATTTTACCAGTGATCTTAAAAATTCTAACAAACAAGCAAACAAACAAAATCAGCCAGATTAAATGTAAGCAGTATCCTAGAAGCACAATGTGGTGGGTCATGGGTCAAGCGTATATCTCACTTGAACTCTAGACCTAGGCTGATCAGTAGGGGATTGGGGGAGGGCTAGGATGTAGAGCTTGGTGATTATCCTGGAACACTGCTGAGACTTGTCCTTAGTATTTCTAATGTATTAATGGGGATGGTAGGAGATTAAGAACTAAGTCAGTACTTTCAAATGGCAAGAGCTTTTTTATTTTTTTATTTTTTAATTCTGTGTGGTAAGATGTGATACTGGGGCAGTCTATTCCTTGGGTCTGAATACTACTTAAAGGGAGCCACTTAACTCTTCAATCATAGAGCAGAACTGCCTCTAGGGAAGCCACTTGAGTTGATGTCGCTCTAAACAACTAAACTGCTACTCAAGATCATCTAAAATTTTTTCTGTGTAGTAAGCAGAATGGTACTTCTTCTGCATTTGGATCCTCCTCAGAGACATTGTTTTGTTTCTTCCCAGAAGATGCAAGGGGGATGTTTTGCTTATCCCCTTGGTGAGATTTCTGTTTTGTTGGATTGGGTGCTGGGAGTCAGATGCTAAGGAACTGACTTCCTAGAGAATTGTTGAAGCAGTAGGCATGGCAGGGTTCTTCAAGGGCTCATGGATGATAGTTTGAGGAGAGGTCAGTTCTTCAGACAGGGGCCTGGGGCCTGGGAAAGCCTGTCACTGCTGGGAGGAAATGTTGGGGAAACTAGGTAGAGAGCCTTTGTCAGGAATGTGGGTGGTGGAGCTGCATGCCTACAGAAAGCACTGGCAGCAGTTGGAGGACACAAGTGGTCTTGGGACAACACACCAGAGCACCCTGAAAAGACCAAGGACCCCTTGTGAATGGCCAAACACTGCCTTGAAAGGTGAAGCTCCAAGTCCTGATAATTTCAGCACTAATATACATGTGACCTCAGTTGCATCGAAAGGCTGGTGAAATCCACCCCATCCAAGTTTCTTCTAGATGGCCCTGCGCTGTGTGCAGTTAGCAAGAGAAATGCTAATCTAACCTTAAATTCTAGAAAACTGAAAACAATATGAGACTGAAGATAATCAAATGGCTTAATAAGTAGGACAGTAAGAGCATCTTGTAAGATTGACCTAACTCAGTGTGATGGTCAAATGTATTTCTTTTTAAAGGGGTCACTGTACCACATAGGCATCGTTCCAGTTGTTAGAAAACTTTTCTTTAAAAGGATAGCATTAAATACACTGGTTAAGGACTCTGCATTTCAAAGCAGCAAGACCTCCTTGAATTAACTGGGTTGAATTTTCTGCATCTACGTTTTTTTCAAGGCCTACATTTTAAAATTAAGAGATTTGTTATCACCAAAGTTTATTACACACACAGCAGTCACAATGAGATTAGTGTCTGTACATCTATTATCTAATTGGAAAGATGACAAGTGAAAGATAATACTGCCTCTGTTATGATGACAGTTATACTTTCAATAGTTTATAGTTCTTAAAAATCAGAGTGATTCAGATCAGTAAATTAAGTGTATAAAATATAAAGCAATATGAATAAAACATTTGAGAAATGAAAAGCTTTTAAATATTCTTCCCTCATTTTTATACATGCTGAATTCCCTTATTAATAAGAATTATGTTTTATTAACAGTCAAAGGAACCAAAAAGCTATTATCCACCAGTAAACTATGTTTTTACTGTGATGCATAAACTTTCAAGTGTCTATGCAAGAAATTTCTCAAATTTACACACAACTCAATCAAAGCTATGAGTGGTGTGTAAAAGGTAATTCAATAGTAAGTTTAGGCAAACAGGGGAAGAAGTTCATTAATTTTTTCCCCCAGTTTAATATATTTAATGAGGGAAGAAAAAGAGAAGTAACCTCATGTGATTTACAATTTTATGGCAAATAATGGAGTATGAACACCTGTAAGAAGCATTGTATGTTCACTTAGTTTATTGGCTGACCAAACTTTTATTTGGCCCCCAAATCTTTGCATTATAGAGTATTATTTTAGAGATGGGCTAGAGATGTTTATTTCCTACAACAGAAAATTGTACCACAATCCTAAACATTGCTGCTTAAAATTCTTACATGCTGGGAACATCCACTAAGATCTGTCACACAGGAGAGATTAAGAAGCATTTCCTCCAAACGGCATGAACAAATACGTGTAATTATTTTTCACATCGTCTTTGGTGAATTATTTCTCTTCTTTCTGATCACTTCCAGAGATCTTCGGAGCGAGTGAACCCAGAGAATAGGGATCTTTTGGGCTGAGTGCTGCCAAAAGCAGATCCTGAAACAAAGATTTGGCTACACGTTTTATTTGGGAGATCACAGGAAGCATATAAGAGAGAAAATGGGGAAAGTGAGACAAAAAGGAGAAAAGCAAACGAACCCTGGGTGGATGAGCAGGGCACTTACTGTGGGGGCAACTGGGTCTAGATCTCCAAAAAGCCAGATCTCTCAGAATTCTCCCACAGAAGATGGGGTGATGAGAAGTTCATCCTTCTATTCCCACTCCCCTTGGATTGACATCTCCCTTCAGGATGGCAATTCTTCTGCTTTTTGGGGTAGCACCAGAGAGATGCAGCAAGCCCCTACCATCCCGGAGAGAGCCCGCAGGCAGAGAAGACCAGAGACGGGGGTCCTGTGGGGCAAAGCTGGCTGCATGCTGGAAATTGTCTGCCGCCGCTGTGGACCAAGGGCCATCAAGACTGGGTGCCACCAGGGCAATTCTGATGTGTCACCTTTGTATTTGGGATAAGGCTGTGGAACGGTGTATGCCCTGGCATAGGGTTACCCCCTGACATCTTAGTTCGTGTAACTGTGGTGGTATAGCGTTAGCCCCCTTGGAGAGAAATGATGTTTTAAAACAGTGGTTCTCAACCTCCCTAATGCCGTGACCCTGTAATACAGCTCCTCATGGTGTGGTGACCCCCATAAAATTAGTTTCGTTGCTGCTTCATAACTGTCATGTTGCTCCTGTTATGAATCGTCATGTAAATATCTGATACGTGTTTTCTGATGGTCTTAGGCGACCCCTGTGATAGGGTCATTTGACCCCCAAAGGGGTCGCGACCCACAGGTTGAGAACCGCTGTTTTGGAAGGTACGTTTGGCTTCTGTGACAGAGACTGAAAATAGCAGTAGCTCATAAAGAGAGTTTTAAAAAACTTATATGTATTAGTTCAAGCTCATACGCTGAGTCTTGCCGTTCCACTGTTCCTGGGAGACGGTCCCTTTCACACAGACTGAGCCGGCCTGCACCTGACCCACCTCCCATCCGTCAGGCAGCGACAAGGCGGGAGGAGGGCCTGGGCTTCGCCTTCAAGAAATCGCATGTCGAATTTTTGTTCCTATAGCATTGGCCAGAACTTAGTCCTGACTCCAAGGACAGCTTGCAAATGTTGTCTTTATTTTGGGCAGCCATATGCCCAGCCAAAAATTATTTTACCAGGGCAGAGGGAGAAACATATCAGAGGAGAAACATCACATTCTGTCACAGACCCCACCTTAATCACGGTGCATCTTCCAGGGAAAATGTGCCTGGATTATTCTTAGCAGGAACAACTGAATTATATACAATTATCATTTAAAATTCCTTAATGCCACTATGAAAACTTTAGAACATTGTGAATCTGTGTGTGTTTGATCGTGTTGGTGTTCATCAAGTTATCAATTGTTTTTACTCTGTTGGGATATTCTACAGTTGTGGGAGTGATTTTATATTGGACACTTAGAGATGAATATATTTTATCTACCATAGCTAGTTGCTTCTATCCTGCTCTAATTTCTTTTTGATTAAATTTATTGGGATGACATAGTCAGCAAAACTACATAGGTGCCAGGTGTACAGTTCTTCATCATCTATGTGCTGCGTTGTGTGCTCACCAGCCAGAGTCAGTTCTCCTTCCGTCACCATAGATTTGAGGTCCCCTTTCCCTCTGGCAACTACCAAACTATTGTCTGTGTTGAAAAAAATGATTTTTTTCTATTTTGATTGTTCATTTATTCTGTGCTTTAGATTCTACATCAATTTCTTTATTTCCTATGCTCTTCTCTCTCTCTCTCTGTCTCTCTCTCTGTCTCTGTCTCTGTCTCTCTCTCTCTCTCTCACACACACACACACACACACACACACACACACACACACACACACACAGATGCCTTCCTGTTATTGGTATTTGACTAATAATTAGCCACCAAGATAATAAAATCGGTGTTGACGATCCTTCATTTCTTTTCCCTTAACATTGACATCATTTTCTTGCTGGTGTTAACAATTGGACTGTCCTTACAGCTTTAGCTTCTTGCTTTTGGCCTCAGTTGGCACACCTAATTGGCCAAATTTCTCTCTTTGCCAATGTTCCAAACTTCCTGTCTTCCCCATTCTGTCCCAGAGGGGCACATTCCCATGCTCACCTTGGAGGACTGGAATAATCTCCCATAATTAATTGGAGGGCTATGTATGCTTCCTTCAAAATGATATTTTTCTTGTGTCCAATTTAAAGCTCTCACACACAGTGGCACAGGACATTAGAATGCTCTTGACGATTGTTGGAAAGAGAGGGAGAGTGGAATCAAGGATGCGTGCCGTGTAGGGCAGGAAGTGTGTCTCTAGCTCCGTGTTTATGTCCATCCATCCCTATACCTATGTCACTTATACCTCTGTGTCTGACTGTGTATGTGCTGCAAATACACTTCAATCCTTAATGTCAGGACAGCGATTATGCTTGAAATTCTTTATATACTTGGGAAACCACTTGCTTTCCAGACATGGCAGAGCTAACGTTGGCGTCGAGGGCCCACGTCCTGAAGTATCCATCTTAGGTTGATGGTCATCAAGAAAAGCTAGCAGCATGAGCCTCGGGCAAAGCCCCTGGGCAGAGACCCCGTGTCACTTCTACACTGCTAGTGTTTCAAATCGATATGAAGCCTGTGGTCACTCAGACTTCTGGAGCTGGCCCCTACGTGAGGGGGACAAGCACCCTTCCTTTGGGGCAGAAGATGCTGTGGGTTTCTGCATGGGAGCCACAGTGGCTGCACCCCAGGAGGCCAGCAGCACCAGAGCACTTGCAGAAGCAATAGCGATCCTCAGGAGAGTGGGGAGGGGGCACCTCTCTGTACCATTGCCCCTACCCCCACCCCTCGAGGAGAGAGCTCCCGGCAGCCTAGTGTAATTGCTCTATCACACCTCAGTGGCCTTGGAGACGGGGCAGGGTAAGCCTTCTGGGAAAAAGGATAGCCTATTATCAGTGGGGAGCCCTGTCCTCATAATGAAATGGTGTGGGGGCCAGGAAATGATAATTAAGAAATAAAATTTCTATGGAGGTGAGAGGTGCTCAAGTGCTACCCTCACAGTGGTTTCTTTGTTGATGCTCCCCCTCTTTTGTTTTCTTAATTGTTTTTGTGATTACCGTTCCCATTTATGGAAGAGAAACAGACAGCTGAAGAGTTTAGGTGGGGGTTCCTGCTTCCTGGTGGTGTAGGGGCTCAGCTTCGGCACTCCCAATGCTGTAGCCTGGGTTCGATTCCCAGCCAGGGAGCTACCCCCACCAAAAAAAGAGAGAGTTTAGGTGACCTACTGATCCCCAGCCAGTAAGTTTCAGAGGAAGCACAGGGCTCTTTTTTCATCTTTGAAACCAGGACTGAGGTGGGCTGGAGGCCACGCATAGCACAGATTACAATAAATAGGAAAATTAGAAGGTCTCCATGATCTATCTTCAGGTACTTCCATTTTCGCTCTGATTTATCATCCTATTTCTTAGCTTGTTGCTTAGCCCTTTGATACCGAGGACCTGAAACACTTTCAGAAAGCACCCCCACCCCGGTTCCAGCTCACCGGGAATTCCAGCCGTCCTGGTACCCCAGCGGTGCCCCTGCCCAGGAGCCCCACCTCCAGGGTCTGCCTCCTCCTCTGTCCTCTCGGGATGGTGACAGCAGCCCACAGAAGGTGCCGAGGCCTTGGCTACACCCTTTGTGTGTTCTGTTATATTTAATTCTGAGTGGTTATGTCGCTGCCCCATTTCGTAGGCAAGACACATGGAGCTTAGGAGGCCCAAGGTCACGGGGCTGATGCAGCAAGGCCAGGATGCAGACGCAGATCTTCTGTCTCTGGATCCCCCGCTCTTGGCTGCCTAGTCAAGTGCTGTCCCCTCACTGAGGACCTTGGGTCACCTGGACACTGCTGTCGACTCCAACTGAAGGATCACTATAAACTTCATATAAGAGAATGTAATGAATATACCAAACAGGGGCCATCCACATTCCTTGTTTGTCACTCCCGCTGCCAC
>PVJL010016096.1:0-22091 GCA_004026885.1 Lyroderma lyra
TATTTTCCTGTGGTTCCCTTTGGGCTTACATAAAACACCTTATTGGTATAAGAATCTATTTTAAACTGATAACAGCTTAACTTCAATCATTTCTATTCTGTTACATCTCCCTAAACATTTGTTTTATTGATGTTACAAGTGACATCTTTGTATATTGTGTGTCCATTAACAGTTGTATAGTTACAGCTATCTTTTATACTGTTTTTTTTCCAAATTCTGTATCAGAGGTGCTCCACCCACCACCATGGTAATACTGCATTTTCCTGGATTTGCCTTTCCCAGCAAGCATTGTGTTTGCACAAGCTTTTGATTTGTTGTCTTGCATCCTTACGTTTCACTGTGGAGAACTCCCTCTAACATGACTGGGAAGGCAGGTCTCGTTGTGACCCCACCCCCCTTTCTCTTGTGTATCTGGGAGGGTCTTAATTTCCCCATCACCTTCAGAGGGTCGTTTTGGATAGAGTGTTTCTGGTCATGAGTTGTTTTCCTTTTAATATCCCACCTCATTCCTTTGTGGTCAGCGAGCTTTCTCCTGGGAAATCACTGATATGTGGTGAGTTTCTCAGATTATGTTTTTGTCTTTGACATTTGATAATTTTATTTTACTTGCCTCAATACAGGCTTCTTTGGGTATGTCTTCATCAGAGTCTTTTGAATTTTTTGAATTTTGATGTCCATTTTCTTCAGATTTGAGAAGCTTTGGGTCATTAATTCTTTGGATAAGCTGTCTGTCACTCTCTCACCTCCATCTGGAATTTGGCCCACTCAATGGCTTATCAAATCCCTTAGGATTTCTATAGTTTTGTTCTTTTTTTTCTTCTGGTTTTCGGTGGGATATCAGGTGACTTGTCTTTAAGGTTACTGGTTGTTTCTTCTGCTTTATTAAGTCTTCTGTTGAACAAGTCTAGTGACTTTTCCAGTTATGTTACTGTATTTTCCCCCTCTGAAATGGTTTTTAATAGCTTCTATCTCTGTAGATACTTTGATTTTGCCACATTTTATTCCCCGCTTTCTCTTTAGATCATTGAGCTCCTTTAAGACTGTTGTTTTGGATTCTTTGTCAGGTAATTCATAGATGTCCTCCTTTGGAGGGTGGGTCTCTGGAGATTGAGTTTGTGCTTTGGACTGTTGTTCCCTGTTTGTTCATGTGCCTTGTGACCGTGAGGGTGTGCTTTGTGCTGTGCACCTGTCAAAACAGCCACTTACCCTGCTCTTTGTGGACTAGCTTAATACCAGGTAAGACCTTCCCTTTATTAAGCAGCCCAGCTAGAGATTGGGGGGCCTTTGGAGCTTTTTTGGGGGGAGAGGAGACCTCCGATTCAGGCTGTGATTCCCCAAGTAGGAAAGTTTGCCGCGTGTATTTCAGGCGCTCACGGTCGCCGGCTCCCTCTGCTGCCCGTCGGTGGCACTGCAGCTCCCCCGCGCTCGCAGCGCCCTGGGTGCTGGCCCTTGTTTCAGCAGCCCCCGGACTTCCAGAGCCTGCCAGCTCCCCCTCAGCACCCCGGCAGGCGAGACGGAGCCCGGCCCCTCGGGAGCTGTCCGGACAGCGGGAGCCCAGTGCCCACTCCTTGCTTCTGAAACGCCATGCCCCAGAAACCGGGCCGTCAGCAGAGTGAGGAGACCGGGCTTCATTCAGAGAGCAGTTGTCAGCCCCGGCCCAGCCCCCTCACCTTGATTCAGTGTTAAACAGTGGGAGTTGTGAATGTAAAAGGCTTCTGCCGTTTTGCTACCCAAATGGAGTCTCCGGTTCTGTAGAGGAGAGATGGGAAGTGACGTGGGACTTGGGGAAGTGCCTGCTCGTTGACACTGGCACCCGTGTGTTTCAGCGGCTGCCTCTGGCTGCTCAAGTACATGCAGGGACAGAGCCAGGATCGGGACCCCCTGAGCCTCTTAGTTTGGTGCCAAATATAATAGAATTCTTAGAGCACGAGGCTCCCAGTAACTGGTGGTTTGTCTAGCCGTGAGGACGATCAGTGTTCGGGCTTTGCTCTAACAGACAGTTCCAAACATTCCGGTGGATGTGAAGAAATACATCGCAGGCTCCAGTTAAGAGAATACTATAGAGGGGAACCAGTGCCCCAGCTCTGCAAATAAAAGATGCATTGCTGCAGCCCGGGGGAGGGAGAGGCTTGTCCCTGTACCTCCGATGCAGCGAGCACAGTCGTGTTCCGGGGGGACCGCTCCGTCACGCCGGGTTTGCATTCAGTCTGCGTACACAGGCGTGATGAGTGGTCACGCGTTTGCCAGCATTTGTGGGTTAGGGTATTCCAATTAAGTGACAGTTGAAAGAGAAAGCCAATGGTTGTGGAGCCTTCCTGTGACTCGTTTGTTTTCGTAAACCAGATTCACTTACTGATTGGAGGACAGCAAACAGCTGTCCCCTTTCTGATGTGACACAGGTTTTCTTAAATTGGTTTGAGTATTTATGAAACTTCCTGAAGTTACTAGGCTCAGCGGATGCCGTACCCTAAAGAATCCCCACACCTGAGGATAACAGGGTTCATGCTCGTCTTTGCAAAATGGTAACGGTACACGGGGGCAAACAATACTGTTAAAAATAAATGTTGCTTGAAACGAGTCTAAATGAATTGACAAAGAATCTGATAAAGTAATGAAATGCTGAAGCATTTCCTCACAAGGATAAATTCTTAAAAAATGTGTCAGTAAAATAAAGTACCCGTTTCCCTGCATGATGGGTGAGCGTCTCTCGTGACCGTGGAAGAGGGAAGGACTGGCTGCAGGCAGGGCTGCGACATTTATCTCCGTGCAAACGAGCACGAACGCGGAGGCCGCGAGGGAGTTCCTTGTGGAAAGTACGCTCCCCGAGGCTCGTCTGGGGGAGCTTCCCCAAGCCTCATTTCTGTGTAGAAAAAAGTCACAGCTGAAAAACAAAATTCTGAATTTAAAAAACAAATTCAAGCATGAAAATCCCACAGCAGAGGCCCTGTGAGCCAGGATGAAGGTGGGCTCACTGGAGAGCGTTGGAGAGCAAGGACACTGGCACCTATGGACACTGGCCCATGTGGGCACTGGCCCATGCGGGTGCTGGCACCTGCGGATGTCACGCGACCCGGGCGTCCGGCCAGCATGCCCCCTTCGCTGGCGGAGTTAGGATCACAGAGCTTGGCTGTTACGCGGCCCTGAAGGTGTGGATTCTACTCCCCGTTCTTGGGAAACGGTGAAGGGATAATCCGAGAGATTTCCCTAACACTGAACAGGTTCCAAAGTTACATACTCATATGTTGAATAGAGAACTTAAGGAAATTGTTTAAACTGTTTGAATAAATGTGTATTTTATAAATAGAAAATTTAGAGAATCCAGCAATACAAACGACTTGATAGCATGCAGAAACGATTGCTATAGTTTCGTACTCAGCACAGAACAAAATCAAGTTCAAAGGTGAGTGCAGACAGCGTGCAGGGACAGCCCCTGCTGTGCGCACTCTCCTCCCACCACCCACACCGACGCAGCGAACGGGCCAACGGAAAACGCGCAGCCCGAACCGGAGAGGACGCAGAGGAGGCAGAGACAGGGACAGAGCAGGGGCCTGCCGGGTGCCCGGCGGGCCGCAGGGCCGGGCTGTGGGCTTCGGGGAGCCGCCTTCTTCACCGCGACCCAGATCGGGTGTTGAGGTGAACGTGGACCCCAGGCCGCGGTGTGCTTTGTGTTTTCATAGCTGTGACCCCACCGGAGCCCCCACTGCTCCTTGCACCCGCTGATGTGCCGTCTTCCGTTCAGACCGGAGGACCAGTGACTGAGTGCGATACACGGACAATAGAAAAACTCACAGAAGGAAGGTGGGGATGGCTCGTTGTCTCACACACGCCTAAGTGACTGGAGCACATGTGAAAAGACACTCTGATGACAACTGAGACAGACAGGATAACCCAGTGGAATAAAACTCTGCAGCGTCGTCGCTGGGATGCGGAGCGGCCGGTCCGTCTGCTCAGACGTGACTGCTGCTGAAACCGCAGAAAACAACTTGAAGAGAGAAAGTGCTCCATGCAGTCGGGCCAACACTCAACGTGGTTTTCGTGCTTGTTTCCTGACCCTGCCGTCCAGGACCGCGAAGTCCGTCCCGGCTGTCTGTCCCGGCTGTGAGGGCGCGCGTGCGGGTGGGTTCGGTGTTCCGAGGAGGAGGAGGGGGGCTCCGACCGCAGTCAGTCCCTCCGGTAACGTAGACCTGTCGTAGTCCAAAGGCGGCCGCAGTTATTGTAGCTGAAACGGCACAAGAGCAGATGGACACGGTTTGTCCTGCAGGACGAGTTCGCTTCTTTTCGTGCCCCCAGAGCGTCTCCTGCCGTGGAGGTGACCGGTAGAGGACATAGTGGTTTTCGCCGGCTGCAGGTGTTTACTAACAGTAAACGTGGACCTTGATCTGCCAAATGTTTGTACAAAATTTAACCAAAAATTGACATTTATGACGTAATAATTCCTGGGATAATTAAATACACAAAGTCAGACGTCTTCAAGTCCAAGCCTTCCGCGTAATCTTCCTTCTTAACAGACGTCTGTAAGCTCGACGGGCAGCTGCAACGTGGGTAGGTCAGAGCCGTCCCGTCAGCCCGTACGTGGGTGTGGGTTGGGATTTTACCGAGTTACTGCAGTCCGTCTGTGGCAGTGGTCGGTGTCCTTGTCGTCAGGGCCGTGGATGGGATGAGAACGTCACACCGTCCCTGCCGCGTCGTGGTTGTGCCTGCGTCCTGCTCGCCTCAGCTGTCCTGGTTTGCAGCCCAGAGCCGGCCGCTGTGGGGATCTCCTCACCGCTGTCTCGTCCCTTCCCGAATCCCGAGTTTGCGCTCCGTGTGCTGGTGACATGTACGCCCGGTTACTGTGACAGCTGTGCACACAGCGTGCGATGCACTTCCACCCCCGGTAGCCATCGGCGCGTGGGGAGGGCGCCCCGCGGGTGCAGACGGTGCTCCCGGCTCCTTCCAGCTCCTCCCGCCCTGTCGTGAGTGTTTCCTCTCGGGGAAGAGTACGTGGGCGTGGGCGTGTCACAGTTTGTGTGTGTGTCAGTCCGGGCGTGTCACAGTTTGTGTGTGTGTCAGTCCGTGCGTGTCACAGTTTGCAGCTAAAGCTCACTCACTCCAAGGGCCCGTCTTCGATGTCCTAAGTAACCGCAGTCCCAGGGCTGGCACCTGAGCCGGCGCTTTGTCCCCGCGAGCTCGTGGCGGTGGAACCTGATGGGGAGGCCATCACTGTCCCCCCTGTAACTGTGCGGCTGGAGACGGGTGTCCTCACAGCTGACCGAGACGACGGCACAGGAAGGAAACGGGAGCTGTCTTAGCTTCCCACTGTTCAGACCCTGTTCACTTCAACGCATGGCCTAGATTTGAAGTTCTCACATGAGAACCAGACTCAGAGGACATCAGATCCGTGTCCTTGAAAAATATGAGCGAGTGACAACTAAGAGTTTTCAAAACTTTTAGATGCTTGAAAATGAATCACTGTTTATTTTCTTCCTTGAAAGGAGACCTGGCAATTAAAACTCATCATTTCATTTGGAAATTCCAGAAATCTGTTTTATTTTTCAAATAAGATCATTTCAATTTCAGAAATTTTAAAAGATGCCTATAAATTTAGCCTGTAATCTAAAAATACTCATGGATAAACTGATTCTCCTTTATCAGAATAAGTTATAGTAGTCCCACATTTGTACCTAAGTACGTTAGTTTAAGGTGTGTTATGTGTACGTGATTTTGTATGAACTGCACGGGCAAAGGGTAGAAAATGGTCATGTCGTCTCCGTATCATTATACGTACACTTCACGTATAACGTGTGTTCTCTCACATAACACATACGTGTGTGCCTTTGAGTATCTTTATGAAACATGTAGTAAAGTTTTGTATAATAATTTCAATATAAACTATATAGCTTCTCGATCTGTGGTGATGACTTTCTCCTCAATGTCACATAGACTGACACTTTGTGAACATTATAAATTATCAGGCAATTGAAGACACATCTGTGACTAGATAGGACAGGCATGGAAGTATCTTTTAGTAAATACAATAAGGCACATCAGGAAAAGAGAATTTAAAGGCGTGCCTGCCGTTCGTTGGAAATGAGATGGGGGTGAAACATGCCTACACCATGTAGATCAGCTTCCTGTTTCATCTTCTCATGTTACTAATTTATCTGAATCTACAGATTCTTATAATTTGTTTTTATTTCTAAAATGGGGTCTAAGATTTTTCCCTGAGTTGAAACAAAACTAGATTAACTTCTAGCTTGTCCCTTTTTGTCGTTCAACTGGCATGTTAGGACGTGTGTGGCTGTTTTCTAAGTAGATTAGCAGGGAAGGTGTCTGTTCTCTGTGCCCCTGCCTTTTGGGGACAGTCTAAAGTCATGGACAGTGCTGGTGGGAGAATGCTTGTGTTGGTTCTGTTTCCTTTAAACTCTGTAGCTACAATGCTCACATTCCCTTCACAGTCGTCTCTTATTTTTCTATCTCTGTGATTATTTCCAAAATCCATGTCTCTCGCAGACTGTCACCTTCAGGCCTCTTCCCTATACAACCAAGTCACATGACCTTCATGTGGCAGAACTGCACTTTGTGTTTTTGGAGGTGGGTTTTTCTGTCCTTTTGCATTCATCCTCCCACCCCACCTGCCTTGCAGTGCAGGAGCGTTTGCTTTCCTGTCTCCTAGTAATGTTGAGGTCGTAAGTCATGTGAGGGCTCATTATATTACCCTTGAATTTAGTATTTTGAGGGATGGACGCAGAGTTTGATTTAAGCAGCTACCATTAGCTTCCGTGTGTGTCACTATTTAAAGATTTTAACGTGACAAGTGGGCTTGCTCCTTACTTGTATGATCTAGACCTGATGGATGGCAGCACAACTGAGGGGATAACACATGTTGTTACAGGTGGATGCCCGAACCCCGGTGCGGCTGTGCGCGGAGAATGGGGCCCCGGAGCACTGCCTGCAGGGCGCGTGAGGGGGTCGGAGTGCAGCCCTGCCCAGCAGGAACCCTCTCCATGCACGTGTGCCCCGATGGGCAGAGCTGGCCGTCTGCACAACGGGAGGAGAGGTCTCCCCGGAACCTTGACCCCATGTGGATTCCCGACTCCAGAACCGTGAGAACAAGGTTTTGTTTTATGATGGTGGTCTTAGCAACTGACAATGTCTAGATTATGTCTAGATTAGATCTTTGGGGACGTCATTCTCCGTGACAGTGAGCGGTAATGGAGCTAGAAAGTGCGCTCATAGGAAGTGTTTCAGTGGGATAATCTGTGACGCACGCGGCACATCGTCGTCACGGACCAAAGGGCCCCTCACTAACTTCCATGTTGCCTTATTTTTTTGTTTGACTCCCAAGTTGTTTATCACCCCAAAGTTTAAGTGGAAATATAGGATTAAGGTATTTAGAACTGGTATTTAAAATTTAAAAAGTCACTTCATTGGTGATTTATTTATACAATATGGTATTACAAAGGAAAGTAGATATCACTACGTTTGTGAACTCTATAATATACCTTATTTTTCAAAAAATCATTTCGTTAAAGCTCTGTAGTGGTCACTTCAGCATCTGGGGACATCTGCACTGGTCACTTCAGCATCTGGGGACATCTGCACTGAGGGCCAACCACGGTGCCCTTCCAGGGGCTGACTCGGTCCCAGTCACGCCGTGACCTTGTCGGGGTGGAGCTCCAGGTACCGGTGCTGGCCCGGGTCCCCTGGGAAGCAGCTGTGCGTTCCTAGGAAGAAACCCACGTCCACGGAAAGTGGGTGAGTGCAGGGGGACACGGCTGCTCACCCTAAATGCGTTTGTGGGGTGTAATTGAAGCCCTACTCGAATGTATTTCTACCTCAAACTCTGAGACACACGCTCTGCTGCTGTGTGGGATCCCTGTGGGATTACTGTCCCGGGGTGTGTCTGAGGCTTGCAGTAACACGGCTAACTCACGGCTAACCACTGCTCACAGTTTTCCTTCCACCGAGACACGTGGCATCCACACCCCTCCTGTGCTCCTGCAAGCAGCCAGCAGCCCTTAGTTAACGTAAGCTTCTGGGTTAAAGCTGCCTGCTCTGGGTGGAGTCAGGTTAACATCGTAGGGGACACTGGGAACAGGTCCCTGTGCGACGCTGCGGGGACAGGCAGGGCTCGTCCGTGCGCCACCCCTGTGTGTGGGACGGAAAGACGAGACCACAGCCTGAGCCCACAGAACGGTCATGAAAACGTACACGGGCCTGGCCCCGAAGGACCTGCTCCCCTCTGGGCTGTGGGCAAACACTGAAAGCTGCAGTAGGTGGCGCAGGGGAGAGACAAAGCCCTTGAGGCTCAGGTTCCTGTCTTACCCGGGGCCCCGCGGTCACCTGTTATCTCTAAAAGCGTCACAGGAGCCCGTGCCCGGCTACCTGCAAAGAAAGGAAGGAGAGAGGAATGAATCATTACGCGTCTCCTAGTATGACAGTTCTCACTGTCTGCTCCAACCTACCTTAACACCACGCCCCGCTGTGGCATTGCATTTTCCAAGTCTGGGTGGACTTCAAACCTGGACCAGACACTCAGAAGACATCAGAATTTTTTACAGTGTTGCAGGTCTCACCGAAACGTCTGCGTGGACGACCTTCCGGAGCCAATGCGGTCACGGCTGTGCACCCCGGGGCCCGCCGTCGTTGCTCCTGGGGTGAGTCTTCACACAAGCTCATCGTACCTCAGTGTGAGCCCCCTAAAGCCAGGCTGACCCGACGCCCTGTTTTCAATGGGACAGATAGGATGTCTGCTCAGCCTCCCGGAGTTGGGGAAACAGAAGGAGAATGGGGTGCAGAAAGCGAGGGTGGAACTGAAACCCAGGTTCTAAAAATTGGTACAGTCGTACTTCAGTGTCGCCACAGGCCAGCAAGGTGACAGAAGTGAATCCCAGCTAACACGGACAGTGCATGTTGCCAGCGGTGCCTCCAGGACATGGCGCCGGGCGCAAACCCTCTCCTCCGAGTCGTGCTGTCCCGCGTCTCACTGGCACGGCAGGTGTGGGAGTGAACGTACCTCGGTGCTGCTGGGAGCAGACGAGTCAGGGTGTTGGCGTGCGACCGGACGCCACCGCTCCCTCGAGCTGCGGTTGGGGGGCGCCGTTTCTCGTGAGTGAAACGCGTGGAGGCGGGCAGGACTGGCGATGCACTCCAAACGTCACCCTAGGGACGCTGCCACCAGGAACGTGTTCGGCGGGATCAGGGAGACTCCGGAAGTCGGATGTGGCCCAGCAGTGACTGAAAACCAAAGTGTGGCCGAACAATTTATAATCTGAAGGTCTTGGTTAGAACCGGTCGGTGCCAACCAAGTTGAACAAACATTAAAGAATGCATTCAGCGAAACCCCCTTTTTTAGTGGGTCCCATCTAAGACAGCACAGTGTCCCATAGGCAATGAAGTCAGGCGTGCGTAATGACTTCTTTCCCAATCTATTTCCATTAGATTATTTTCGGAGAGAAGTAATTTCATACGTTACATTTCCAGAAATGTATTGCAATGGTGTTTTAGTTGGTACGTTTTTATTAAATTGCTGTGCCATTGTCATTTGGTGAATTTTTAACTGCAGACTAAAGTGAACTGATAGCAGTTAGCAAGGAGAAAAAAATCAATGAAGTAGGAAAAACAGGAAGAGCTTTAATCATGGGCGAGCACGTTTTCATTAAAGAAAGCCATTATATTAGAGGAAAACGTTTTACAAAGAACACTGAAGGTCATATAAAAACATAAGCTGTTTCCTTGCATCTTTTTTGAAGTGGTTTAAAAGGAGTATTTACAAAAAAAAAAAACAAAACAACAAAAAAAATAATCATTCTAATACACCTCACAATTGTTCTAAAATCTCCCACCTTTTCCCTTTCATAGGCTGGACTCTCCTCCTTCGATAATGACAGAACCATTCAATTCGGAAATTTTAAGATCGGTTTATATTCTCGTTTGACACAGGTAGACGCCCACAAAACCATCTTAACCCTGCCCCATCCTTCTCTCACTACCCACCACCCCCATTAGCCCTCCTGTTCTAGAAGGTATATGCGTGCCTTACAGGGCGTGCTCCAACCTGTCTTACTTTTAGTGACTGTACCCGGAGTTCATTCGCTGAACAATAATAGTTCAGGGTGTGCATGCCTCATAGCCTGTTTATTCTCACTCAGTCACTGATGAACACGTAAGATATTTCTACTTTTTGATTTAAGGCATTATGAAAATTCATACATGAGCCTGCTGTATGGACATGTACTTTCAATTATTTGCTGAACCGTCAAAAGTTTTCTTCTGTGAACTATCTGTGTTTTAAAAAGGAACTAGTTCTAGTTCCTATTAGTGAGAAAGTGGATGAACACGTAAGACTCAGGGACTGAAAAACAGAATTCCCAGAAGTTCCCAGTGATGGCCTCTGTGCCAGTGTCAGAACGACAAAGAAACCTCAGCAACACTACGCAGCTGCATGAAAGTGCGCAAAAAGTTTAAAAAACCAGGGGACTATTAACACCTTTGGGGGGCATTTAATGTGAGGCAGAGGGTAGGTGAACTCAATCTGTGGTATTGGCAGGGTCCTGGGTTCTGGAGTTGAGTAGTAGTTACTATGTTATCAAATAATCGGATATAATCATCATAAATACGTAAATAAGAATGAAAATAGATATACGTGTGAATGAGTTATGATAGCATGTCACAAAATGAATATTTCTGTTCTGATCTTGAGATCTATAAAGTATATTAGAAAAACTAGATTTCGGCTCAATCAGGGACATTGTGGTCCAATAACGTATCATTCTAGATATGTGTGTGTGGGTACGCATATATATATGTGTGGGTACGCATGCATATATATATATATATATATGTGTGTGTGTGTGTATATATATATATGAAAATGACATTCCACAAGAATGTGTAGAGGCAAAACTGCTGACACGGGATATATGACTGGCTCAACAGACATGAATATGCATGTGTACAAAAGCATATATACGTACTTTTTGTCATCACAGCTATCTATATGTAAATGTGGTATCAAAAATAACTCACAAACAATATGCTGCATACAAAAATCTAATGAATAGAGTCCAGTTACAGTTAGGAAAAAAAATCACTCTATTCGATTTTTGCCAAGGTTAGAGTCACTCCAGCTGCCGAGCGGATCTGGGTACGTGACAGTGCAGCATAACCCTCTTCACACGTAAGTATTTTGTACCCCCTGACACCTGGACGTACAGCCCAGGACCGTGTCATAGGTGCTTAGGAAATAAGAATGGACACACTCACCTGCGTCAGTGATCCTGAGGTGCTGAATGCAACATCGGGGTTCAGGCAGTGGGACCTGTGAAAGGAAAGAAGGTTTGTGAACAAGTGAAGTATAAATCAGGTGACCCTGTAACATGTACTTGTGTTGCTTTTTCTGTTACGTGGTTAACAAACTGTTTCCAGTTATCTTTAAGATGCCCAATCCAATGCTTAACTTAAACCAGCTCTATTTGGGACATTTGAAAATTATTAAAAAGTTGCGTGAGGAGTACAACAAACTTTTGTTTTATTTATCTCTTCACATGGACACTTACATATGTATATAAGTGTTCCTTTTTTGTACAGTTCATACAGAGGTGCACTAAAGGATGAAAAGTAAAAATGTTTAACCTACAGCGAGGCAAATAACAAAAAACTAGAATAGAGAAAAAACAACACTAGCAGATCAATAATCATAAATGCATATTGTCTAAATACACCCATCAAAAGTGGCGGCGTGGGTGTATGAACATGACCAAATTATATGCTGCTGATAAAAATTGTACTTCAAAATCAGTAACATAGCTGACCGTGTATATTAATATCTACTACAGCTGACTGCAGACAGAACAGAGAACGACCATGACAAAGAGGGACGTTGTACCATGATACGAATCTACCTACCAGGAAGGAACAGCAACCTTGAATGTGTTACGTGCCAAAAAACCAGAACCTAAAAGACATGGAGCAAAGATGACAGAGCTGAAAAGAGACAAACTTCGTAATGACAGCTGGTATGTCAACAACCCTTATGTCAACGCTGACAGAAACTCCAGACACAGTCAGGGAGGCTGAGAGGCTCTAAGGCGGCCAGAAGGCAGTCACCTGACAGGATGCAACAAATGGGACGCACCGAACAGCAGCAGAATGCAGGAAAATAAGCTCAGGGACTTTTCACCAGGATAGGCCTTCCCCACGCCATAAAACCAACCTCAGTTTTTAATAAATTGAAATCCTATAATCTGACAAAGTCAATAACAGAAATGCACCAGGAAAAACGTCTACACACAGGAAAGTAAAGGACGTGCTTCTAAATAATCCATGTGTTGAAGAGGACCTCTCACAAGTGATTTTGAAATGCACGCAACTTTTATATATTTGTGATTTACCGAGGTATTAACATGGAAATGGTGATGTTAAACAGTATTTTCTATGGCTCTAATAGTGCCGCGGGATTATGATTTCACAAGAAGGAAATTAGTTATGTTGATAAGATTATTGTGTAATTTCCCACCGGAGCTCCACATCAGGATTCGTTTTATTACGTCCTAGAAATAGTCACCTACGTTCTCTGTATCTATAAAGTGATGCAGAACGAAACAGTATCACACAGCAGCTCACAGTACGAGCAGAGACATCTGTTAGTGGCACCATGAATAGTCATGAACTGAGGTGCTCACATGGCCCTGCCCGCAGAGCGTGGCCCCCTAATTTATTTTTACAGCGAGCGGAAGCTGCGTGGTTCATGGCTGGGCAGTTTGCATTCAGAGGGGCCGGTAACTTCAAATGCAGTCACTTCTGTAAAGCAGATTTTAATGCAGAACAAGCTTGAAAGTTTGAATTGAATATGATTTCCAAATTTTTGCCTGATATTCCAACATGCCATTGACACTGGATAGTGACACACACGTGCACATGCCTGAAAGCTAAATTATCAAATCTATAGTGACAGGATTTTCCTTAAAAGGAGAGTGTTTTTACACCAAAAAATGCATTTGTTTTGCTATTTAAAAAAAAAATATCTCAATTCACCCAGCCTGGTATCTTGTTACAGCGTGAACTGACCTCATCCCAAAAGATGTACTAGGCAGGGACACAGAATGACTGACTTATTCATGCTGCTTATTTATTTATAAATATTTACTAAAAAGAGTGCTTTTAAACTTAGGCATTAAAGTGTCTGAGATCTGCCCCATTGCTGTGGCTCCCAGAGCACTGTCTATGATGTGTTACTGACACCAGCTCACCTGCCTGGCTTTCATCTGTCACAGTGGACCAGACCTTGAGGTTGAACTGTTCCTGCACATGGAAGACACAACCATACAGTCTGCTGATGCTAGAAGATTCAACCTCTAAACCATACAAAGTCCTCCTGGAAACATGAAAACCCTCATAAATCACATTCCAATGTAGACATGCTAATAGCACCAAGTAAACATCTTGAGTCCATAGCTGACATTCCTTTTACAGTTCTGATACGTTTCCAAAAACAAGCCTTCTATAATAAAATGTACTTAATGTACTTAAAGTGAATTAGAGGGGAGTGTGAAAACTGTCCTGTGGTCCCTGTGAAACTTACTTTGGTGTTTGGGTTATAAAGCCGTAACGGCTGAAAATACTCACCGAGTAAATATATGCAGATACTTTTGAGACCATTTCTAAAGAGCCATCCCAAACCCTTTTGAAATGGTTCGTAATTACACATACTATAGTCTTACTGTAGCAAATAAAATTTCAAGTTAATGGATTTTTAAAACGTGCCTTTGATTTTGCCTGTTCTGAGAGGGACCCTGGGCTCAGACCTTGCTGTCTGCAAGAAGTGTCCGTGAGCGCTCATGCCCACAGGGTGAGGTGGTGACACTGTGTCTTACTGAAAATGCTGAGCATGGGTACAGGGCTCCCTTTCCAAAGCTGAGCAAGTCAGCTGTTCTGTGTCCCTGCCTTGGACACTCTCTTTCCAGACGTGGCCAGTTCACGCCATAACACCTTTCAGTGTTTCACTTTCCTAAACTGCTGTTAGATGGCTGAAAAGACACATTGAGCGTTAATATTCTGATTGTACAGTAACACTACTGGGCGTAATTTTCCTTTACCTTTCTATACTTTTATATTCCAAAAAACAAACAAAAACAGTATTGTGAATGTAATCAATATTCCTTGTTTGCATAAAAATTCCTTGTAATGTGTAGCTAGTCACATTCCTGCAGTATGGGAGCATGATCCATAAACACGAAAAGGAATGTATCGTCTAATGACTTCACTTTAAAGTGGGCAGCTTAACAGTATGTCTATGCACTAAAACCATATTCTCTAGTAAGACACGTTTTCAGCACTTCAGTTATCACCTTTAAACCCTGCTTCAAATTAAATGTTCCATTTATAGATTGTAAGTTTTAAAATAGGATGAAACATGGAGTCTAAGTGTCTGGAAGGACCGACTCTTGAATGTGAAGTGGGTCGGAAGGCTTTCCTTAGGATGCTTAGCACTCGCGCTTGACCAGGCTCGGGGCGACCCCTCCGTCCCCAAACACTGCACGTCTGTCACCCCATCAGAGCGTGACCCCACAGCGGCTCAGTTTGGTGCCGGCTGGGATGATGTGTCCTCAGCAGGTCATAGGATCAAATGGGACGGGGCAGTTCCTGCTCCGCCTCCGGGGCTCTTATCTCTTCCAGTTGGATGAGCTGCCATCAAGGCACCTCTCACCAACCTGTGCGCTCCCGTCAGCATCAGAGACACCTGCTGGCATCCGCAGTTAGATGGCCCCAACGTGAAGGTGTCATTCTAACGCCCCGACCAGTGGCAAGCTGCATTAGAGAAATCAATTCCTCAAGTCGCATGAAGCGATGTGTTAATGGCTGGATGAGGAGATTAGTTTTGAAGAAACAATCTTAGTTTGTGATAAGAAAAAGCAGATCTTGAGCATGAAGTAAATTTCCCCTAAAAGTATACTTAAATATAATGGAAAATAGCTAATTTCCATTTTCTCATCCCTCCCTTAACTGTTTGTATTATTATTACGTGGTTTGTAATTCTAAGACATCTATGTTGTTTTTAGCCTAGTATGCTGACTGTGTCTCTGTCTGCTTGGTTCTTTGCATGGTTTATTCATTGTCCTTTCGGGGAAATGTAGATTTCCTGAGGGAGGGCAGCATTGCTGTTGTCTTCAAAGTCACCTCAGTGTGACTAAGGTGAACCACAGAGTGTGTGTGTAGTGACTGCCACACCCTGGGAAACAAGTGTACTTGTGTTCAGTAAGAACGCTGTCCCTGGAACTAGAGAAAGCAACTTAGAAAGCAGTGTTGCACTTCTGAGTTAGAAAATGGATTCCCGCCCACACACCCCACATTAGGACACCAAGGGTATTTGTTTATATCCAAAAATACAACTCAAATGGGGCATGCACAGAAATTCAAGAAAATCTCATCAATCGACCATACTTGAACTAATGTTGTTAACCAGTGAGCGTACACTGCCGTAGCTGAGGGGTGCTGCATGAACCCCCATCGTTATGTCCAGCAGACACTAAACTGTTCCACAGTCATTCAAAACGTGATCTTATCACAACATTTAATTTATACACTACAGTGCAAATCCCTAAATGTTTTTTCACATCAAGTGGTTGATTTATCAGGATGACCACACGTAATTCTTGCCCAGGGACTCGGATGTGACAGACTCAGTCACTTCCTGGGTGCAGAGGACCATCTCAGCTCCCAGCTGCCTTGTGGTTCACTTGGGGGCATCTCAACGCAGAGGACCCAGGAGAGGCTCTGACAAACTGGAAGGATCTCGGGTGCGCGAATCGCCACGTGGAAGCATCTGATACTGTACATCAGCCTGATTTGAGCAAGAGATAGCCTTTACTGCACCAGGCCACCAAGCTGTATCCTGACACAGTGGACATTCATATAACCACTACAGAAAACAGTGGAGGTTCCTCAAGAGTTTAAGAATAGAGCTACCTTATGACCCAGCAACCCCTCTGCAGGGAATCTACCAAAATTCCAAAAACATTTGTCCACAATGATTTATGTGCCCCAGTGTTCAGCGCAGCACTGTTC
The DNA here is from genome assembly GCA_004026885.1 of Lyroderma lyra. NCBI lineage: Eukaryota > Metazoa > Chordata > Mammalia > Chiroptera > Megadermatidae > Lyroderma > Lyroderma lyra. Next base: position 16,048 of record PVJL010016096.1, read on the forward strand.
CCAGTGGCCTTCGATGGATGACCGGATAAAGCAGCTGTGGCGCGCGCACACAATGGAACATGACTCAGCCATGAGAAAAGATGAAACACTGCCATTTGCAACATGGATGGACCTTGAGATCATCATGCAAAGGGAAATAAGTCAGAGAACCCCAAGAACCATGTGATTTCACTCATATGTGGGATATAAAACTGAAAGCAAACAAAACTCATAGACGACAGTTTTAGTGGCTCCCGGACGGGCCTGGGGAGGGGGATCCAAAAACAGGGTGATGGATGGAGAACGCGCTCTGGGCGGTGAGCACACAATGCAACAACACACAGACCAGATGTCCTGTAGAATCGTACACTTGAAACCTATATATATAATTTCACTAAACAGTGTCCACCCAATAAACTTAATTGTACGTGTGATTGTACTGTCCTGTAGAAGCCTCTCTTTTGTAATAGAATCAGAAACCATTTATGTTCGTGACCAGCTTGTCATCTTTGAGGCCACAACAGCAGCATCTCACACACACTCCTTTTCTGAATGCATGGGGGGCTCGGGCACAGTGCGATCCGTGGGGGCAGGTGCCCACGCCGCCCCGCTTGTGACACTGCACACCGAGCCAGCACGTGGCGACCCCTTGAAACGTCTGCGTAAAGGTGCGAGGACCAGGAAGCGGGGCGTTCTCGCGTTCCCCGCCGCTCTGGACGGCCGGCACTCGGGGGTCTGCTGCCCGCAGTTCCCCACAGTAGGTCCAGCCCTCCCCGCGGCGAGCACATGAGATGGAGTACTAGCGAGGGGACAAAGCTTGTCGGGAAACCAGGCCACCAAACTTGCTTTCATTGTGTAGAACACCTTTTCTGGATGCGCCACCGAAGGCTGCACACACGCACCTGTGCTGAGCGACGGCGCGTTAGTGGGGCGCGTCCTGCCGCGAGCCGCCCGCCGGGAGGTCTCCGCGGCGACCCGCCTCTGTGATTGGCTGAAGGCTCGCTGAGGGACCGCCCCTTCCGCTGGGGTTCGCGCTTGTTTTTTTAAAATAATGTTTATGAACAATAGAATGGTCTGCGTACATTCCCCTCCTCACCAAACGGCTGCTCTAGCCCGGACTCGCCCGCCGTCAAGGTCATCTGCACTCACCTAAAGCTATTTACGTCCTCATTCAAATCACACATTAGTTTTAGAAAACATGGACCTTTAGAATTTTCTATTCACTGTATAACCTCACTCTTTGCCACTTTATTACCTACATTACGGAGCTCGAACACTGGAGCGGAAATGGGTTTGAGCAAATCTGAGGTGGCAGGTCTTTGGGGTTTTTGTTTGCTTGTCTGGACGTTTGGGGCATTTTTGTCGGTTCACAGCTTGGAGCTGAGCAGCAGCAGGCCCCGAGTCCTCCAAGCATAAATGAAGAGGATTACTCAGGCAATTATTGAAAAAGGATTAGTGGCAAAATTAGGGGAAACTGTGTGTCTGGCCTTGCTGATTATTCTGGACGCTCCACTGCCTGGGTGACAAAGATAACGCGCCTGAGCGATGCCTGGTGAAGCCACTGTAACAGTGAGGTGACCATCAGTGAGGTGACAGTGTGCGATGGCCTGATGAGTTTTCCGCACCTGCCCGGAAAATCCGTTATCGAAGGACATCCGAGCCCGTAATCCTGGCTGGGCGCTGACAGGACTTCACACAGGTCATCGGCTAACAGGTGAGAACAGCGATGCTGTTTACTAGGGCTGCCATTAAACCCAGCATCAAGAAATATTTCACACTGCTCTACTTTTACCTTCCTAGAAAGAACTCTGAAGTGTCTGTACCAAAGCAAAACTATGATTAAATGAGCTAGAGACAAATTCCTGCAAGGCAGATGGGAAAACCAAACACCACTAGGTCAGTCACATACGGAAAACGGGCAGAGCACACACTGCTGTCTCCATGTTCAGTCGTCACCCCCACAAAGCGGGTGCTACTGTAAGTCCTCACGTTACCAAGGAGGCAACCGAGGCAGAGAGAGAGGAAGTAACACAGAGGCCACTTGTATTTTCCCGCCACCAACTTCCTGCAGTTTCTGCTCTGCACCTACATTATTGGCTCCTTTCATCTTTATTTGGTATCTTCTGACAAGGGTTTCCTACAGTTATGAGGAAGGTCTTTTACAACATCCATCCATCTACCCATCAGTTTATCTGTCCGTCTGTCTGTCCACCCATCCATGTACCCACCATGCATCTGACCGTGCTCTACAGCAGATGGCACGCAGGACTCTCACACGTGGGCTATCACAATGCAGAGGCACCCAAACAGAGCGGGAGACAGAACAGCTGCTACGATTAGGAAGTGATGGCATGTCCCCCAGGGGAGATAACGGGACACACAGGTGTACAGAACAGATGTGGGGCGCACAGGCGAGGGTCCATCTGAAGTCACTTTAAGCCAAAAGGAGGCCGGAGCACTTAAGTGAGAGGGCCACATGCAGTGGAGGTTGGGGATGTGGCCGGGAGACATGACTGAGAAGTCCTAGCAGGGGTCTCTCCACTGACGCCGCAAAAGCCCTGAGCCCATTTCCAGTCCTGTCTCAGCGGCCGAGCTGGAATTTGCCTAAACCATTCTCGTCTGCCCTCTCTTCTCCCCTGGCTGAGCCCCGCCCCCCACATTAAAACCGGTCCTCTCCTTAGGGAGAGGCCAGCAGACTGTGACCGGGAGGCAGGGACCTTCCACACGCCCTTCACCCCCCCCCCAAAAAAAAAAGAGCTTTACACACTACAAGCATTAACACAAGCTCACGGAGGCCAAAAACTAGACTCCTAAGACTCTATCCTTGATTGTGTAGGTTAAGCATGAATCATCTGATACCTTTCTGTCAATTTAAAGTATTGGGCTTTAAGTGGAGAGCAAATGTCATGCTATAATTTATATAAAAGCCAGTTGTCACATTTTCAGGTAGATATTTGAGGGGTGCAGGAGGATAAAGAAGGCAAAGGGGTCACGTGCACGGTGACAGAAGGGGACTGGACTCGGGGTGGGGAGCGCACAGTGCCGTGTAGCGGCGACGTAGCACAGAATCGTACACCTGAAGCTGAGATGACCTTAGTAACTGCTGTCACCCCAATAAATTTTTTAAAATACACATGAAATATATAAGAAGTAAAGCCAAATAAGTGAGCAAACAAAATGGTTTCTTAAATGCAATACGCTCTTCTCATACGATCTAGCAGTCATGCTCCTGGGTGATTACCCGAGGGAGCTGGAGCGTCACGTCCACACGACACCTGCGCACGGACGTGTACGGCCGCGTTCCTCACACTCGCCAAAACCTGGACGCGACCAAGACGCCCTTGGGTGGGCGGTAAATGAAGAGACACACTGTGGTGCATGGGGACAGCGATAAAAGAAATGAGCAACTTCAGACGCAGGTTCCTCGGGGCGCACAGTAAGCGGACGGGGCCCACAACGGGGCCCTGTGCCCAGGGGAAGCCACGCCGACAATGGGAAGGGGAGCGGCGGGCGGGGTGGACACACACAGCCGGCGGGTTTCAGGGCCGTGAGAACCCTCTGTGTGACGCTGTGACGCTGTGACGGCGGACACATGTCATCATACCTGTGTGCGGACCCGCAGAACGCGCGGACCCCAGCGGGACCCAGAACGACCCAGAACGCAGCCCGTGGACGCTGGATGGCGCCGTGGCACGTGTCCGCGCAAGCCCGTCCGCGGTGGGAGGGCGCCGCCGGTGAGCGATGCCGTGCGTGCAGGGCGCGGGGGTCGGGGGAGCCTGCCCTGCGCTCGGTGCCGTTGTCACCCTGCAACCACGCTAAGCACAGGCGGGTCTTTTAAAGGCCAGTTTGATTCTTTTAGGAAACGACGACGATGTGGGCGTGGAGTTTGCACAGGCCCTCTGTTTACCGCCATTACTTTTTCTGGTACTTTCCAGTCCTTTCACCCTCTGTGATCTCGGAACCCTGGGATCCTGACGGTATGGGCAACGCCTGGTACGTTCCCTCTCTCCCCCCAGAAGCTTCTAAGTCAGTTTGCAAACTGCAGTTGCAGTGCTGAGATCAAGTTAATTGTCCAAATTACCTTCCGCTCCAGGCAGACACTGCTGTAGGCCCTGCGGACGCACCCCACAGACACGCACGGAAGGCGGACGCCCCCGCCCACGCCAGCCCTGCGGACGCGGCCCGCAGACACGCACGGAAGGCGCACGCCCCCGCCCACGCCAGCCCTGCGGACGCGGCCCGCAGACACGCACGGAAGGCGCACGCCCCCGCCCACGCCAGCCCTGCGGACGCGCCCCGCAGACACGCACGAAAGGAGCACGCCCCTGCCCACGCGAGCACGACTCACTGAGGACTGCGACCACGGTGAGCATCGTTCAGCAGCCAAGTGTTTTAACTATGTACATTGGCGTTCGGGACACAGACGGCTACTGCATACTTAACAGATTACGAGACAGTGTAAACGTCACGTTTGTTACAGGGAAACGGAAATAAAATTCACGGGACTCGCTTTTTTTGCAATCTTTGCTTTACTGTGGCCATCTGGCAGTGAACGCAGGACATCTCCAAGGTCTGCCTATACACAGGGCAGCATGCTAACTAACATGTTAAATTAGTTGTCATACATGTGAACAAATGTGTCTCACATCTTCTGCCAGTGTAAAAGCTAAACCACAGAGAGAAATAGTCATAGAAAGAAATATATTCTCTTTCTAAAATGCATTAGGATTTTCACATGAATCTTTTTGAATATTCAAAGGCAGCAATCCATAAAGAAACATAAGCCACATTGTGACTGACCGCTCGCAGTGGAGGTTCCTCTGAAAGGGTTAGAAAAAACAGAAACCCGTGTGAAGCTCATAGCCCGGAGACGGGCTCAGTGAGACAGACTTAAATAATGAATGTGGAAGATGTTATTTCAGCTACACCAATCACAGTGTCAGTGGTCTGAGAGCATCAACTAGGGGACAAAGAGTGTCACGGTGGATCAAAAAACATAGGCCAGTTACACGTTGTCTACAGGAAACCTACTTTAGAGACACATAGATTACATGTGGATGGAAAAAATACACCATGCTAATGCTAGCCAGAAGTTATTACAATAGGAGGAGCTACACTAACGTCAGAGAGATTTCAAAGCAAGGAATGTAATCAGCGATAATGAACAATTTGCTGTAATGACAAAGGGGTCAATTCTCCAACATGACATACTCCTAGATGTGTTTGCACCTGACAGAGGACCACAGTGCACGAAACAGAAATTGGCAGAGCTGCATGGAGAAGCAGATGAGCCCCATCGCAGATGGTGACCTCAACACCCCTCCCTCAGAAATGGACAGAGCCCACAGGCAGGAAACCCGTGGGGACATACTCAAACTCCCCGGCACCATCAGTCAACAGCGTAACGGACGTCTAGCGACCACTTCATCTGTGAACAGCAGAGCGCACATCCTTCTCAAGGTCACAGGCAACCCTCACCAGGAAGACCACATTCTGGGCCACAAAATATACACTAGGAGATTTAAAATAGAAATCATATGATGTATGCCCTTAGACCAACATGGAATTAAACGAGACGTTAATAACAGAAACTAAAATCCCCAAATACATGTGGATTAGTAATCTTAAGTTTTCACCTTTGGAAATCAGAAAAAGAGCAAATTAAATCTAATGTAAGCAGAAGGAGAGAAACAAGAATTAGAAAAACAGTCATGACATTGGAAAAAGAAAAGCAATAGAGAAAATCAATTAAACCAAATCCTGGATCTCTGAAAAGATCAATGAAATCAATAAGCCTCTAGTCAGGCTAACTACAAACCAACAGGCCCCAAATTCCTCAGATCGGAAATGAAATGGAGGCCCCAGCTACAGAGCCCGTGGAACTTCAAAGGCCAGAAAAGAAGTGTAAGTAACTCCACGCCCACAATCGAGAACCTTGATAAAACAGGCCAATTTTTTAAAGACATAAAACTTCCAAAACTCATACAAGAAACAGACTATCTGAATTGGTCTGTATCTACTAATGAAGTTGAATCAATAACTAATAACCTTCCAAAACTGTCATG
>PVJL010016097.1:0-22049 GCA_004026885.1 Lyroderma lyra
GGCGGTGACCTCTCCTCCCAGGACTCTGCTGCCTGCCTTGGCGACTAAGAACAGACACCGCAGAGCTGAGAAGCTAGAAGCACTGTTTTCTGTTTCTGCTGCCTTGGATACATTATGTAGCATTCCGTTTGTTTTCTCCAGATTTAATGAGGCATAATTGACGTAAAATAAAGTGCATGTTTTTAAAACATAGAGTCTGATAAATTTTGACACAGATATACACATGTGTATATCTGTAAAGCCATTATCACAATCCAGACAATGAACTCAATAATCTCAAAAATGATTCCTCATGCCCATTTTCTACTTAGCATTCTAAGCCCCAGATTCTTCGCCTGTAAAACCAGTATGAACATAGCAACTTTATAAGGTAACCACAGAGCCAACTCAAAATGGTCCTGTCTTGTTTCTAACAAGATCCTGAGTTGCTTTTCATAGACAACATACCAAAACTGCACATTATAAAGCTGGAAGCACACACAAAGGAGAGAGTTTTGACTTCCAGCTGCACTTGGAACCAAACTCTTCACACAGAAACAAATGCCTGGGAAACAACCAGAACTTGAACACCAGAACCCTTTTACAGACAAAGGGCCAATTGTCCTGGAAGATTCACTGCTGAAGACCCTTACCATAAATAGCCAAGTTCCAAAGTCCTCCAATTAAAATTTTCCCTGCCCATGGTTCCACTTAACTGTTTCCCCTTTCCCCTTAAAACTGATATGGGCCAAACAGAGCAGCCATGCCCACCCCATTTCACTAAAGACTCCTTTTCCTTGTTCTTTAGCTCTCTCAGTTTCACCTTTTTCCTAGTCCAAAGTCTTCATGCTTTCCTTATCGATTTTCTCTGGCTCCCCACCCCAGCCACAGATTTTCCACCCTGAAACCACCAAGTGACAAGGGCTTTAAAACCTATTTCTCTGATCAATGCCTTTAAAGTACTAACTGAATTAATTTCTCCTAATCTAGAAACCATCAGGATACTAGCAGTGCCCCAACAAGGCTTCCAGCTCATCTCGACCAAAGGAGTCAACATGGCGGATCTTGGGACCCTTCCCCCTTTAGATCAGATAAGGTGAGAGCTCCGTGGATCCCCGATAGGTAGGGACAATGACCATCCTCAGCAGGAAGCAGATACAGAAGAGGAGACCTCCAGCCCCCTCAGCTTCCCATAAAGATTTGTGGGGATCACATCTCTCAAGACGAAGGCGGATAGAATAGGGAAATCTCGGGACCCCTCCCATGAGACTTGCCCTGCTGGAATAGTCAATGCCTTGATACCACCCTTTCACTAGTAATCCCCACCCCAGGCTAGGCAGCCACAGGAGGAAGTTCCAGGCAAATACAGGGAAGTTAGAGGGCCTAAGAAGCCAACCACTTTGGGCCAGTTCCTAATGCCTGAGCAGTGAGAGTTACAATGACCTTTATCTCACCTGGGCCTCATTATACCATCATTGTAATGTCATATATACCAGGAAGTTCATTAATATCATTATAACACACTGAACTCTGGGAAAGGACATGCACAGTCACAAGGTGGTATATAACAGGCCCCTTGTCAATCAGATTTGTCAATCACAAGAGACCCCCCACCCATAGGTGTCTCCCTTGAAGACTTAGAAGAGAATAAAAGGACCAAAGCCTCGTTGATCAGGGCTCCTGAGCCATTCTCCTTGCTCGAGCCTGCTTCTACCTATTTGGAGTGTACTTTCTCTTTAATAAACTATGTCTTTGTTTCACCACTTTATTTTTGTGTGAGTCTCGGACATCGTGTCGACGAGGACACCCATTTTCCAGTAACAAAACCTCACTTTGAACCCTGGATTATGGAGGCTGATTTGGGCTTTCTCCTCTCTCCTCATTAGACTGCCTCTCAAAATAATCTTTTTCCTTGTATACTTGATGCTTTAGTGATAAGTTGTACTGCATGTCAGGAGTGTAAATTTGGGTTCGATTACAATAATGTTGTAAAAATTTACAAAATACAGATAAGGAGCACACAATGTAGCAGGAGATGAATCTGTATTAGATGATTACACACACTTCACATTTAGTGAATATTCATGAACAATCACATTCTGACTGATTCTATCATTTATGCTTCCCATTTTTCTCCCAATAAGTCAAATCTTTTCTCAAGCTTATAACCAGATGTCAAAGATTTCTATGTAAGCTCTACATGAGTTTGCTGAGCTAGCTGTGGAGGAGAGAGCTGGGCACTTTGAACTGTTTGGGAGTGTATAGAAACTACACAGACAAGCTCTAGTGCTGGCTGACATTTGAGCAAATGTCTGTGCATGTGTATGAAATGGAGGGGGCATATCAGGGCATTGATGTCACTACCTGACGGGAGTCTGATCTTTCATCAACAGCTGGTACCAGAGGATGGATGTTCACAAAATTCCATCAGCAAGGAAACTGCTATCTGATTGAACAAGGCAGAGAAGGGACTTGACTCCCAGGAGGAAACTGTGCTTACCTGAGTTGACACAGAATCAGTGTTCAGTGCTATTGATGTTCAGAGTAAAATGGGTGATATGTGGCACTTTCCTGAGAACAGATTGTAGCTGTGTTGGAAAAAGGGAAGAAACTGAAGGGCAGCAGAAGGTGCCACACCAAATATGTCTTTCTGAGATAAGGATAATTTGATGATTTTGAAAGAAACATCAGACATAGGAGAATCTCTAAAAACTGAGTAGAAGTTCATCTTTTGTAAGAGACATTTACATTTTAAGGGAAATCTCCATTTGCAAGGGTGTCTCCCTTTTTGTAACAGGAAGAAAAAATAATCTCTAGAAATTCTTACCAATGGAGAAGGCAATGACTTTAATCTACATAACAACCATAATCTTGCTTACTTTGCTTTTCCTGACAACCTCCTATAGCTGGTTCCCCATCCCAACACCTTCTTTTTTTTTTTTAATTTTATTCTTGTTTGTTTGTTTTTTGCTTTCTGGTATGTGGGTAGCTCCCTGAATGGGAATCGAACCCATGCCACAGTGCTGACAGAACCAGTGCCAAAGCCTTAAGCCACTACACCATCAGGGAACTCCCCCAACACCTTCTTTTGTCTTTAGCTGGAGATAATATTTGAGGTAGTGGCTTGGGCCATTTCAAGAGTCTTCAGTTTTTCTGGGTATCCCTCATGTATAGAGGAAGTATACATGTTATTAAACTTCTGTTTGTTTTTCTTCTCTTAATCTGTGTTTTATATTACAAAGGGGTCTCAGTCAAGAACCTAAAAGGGTAAAGGGAAATTTATTTTTTCATCCCCACAGAACTATCTTAAGGAATCCCCTTGCACATGAGGAAAGGAATATTACATTTTACAGTTAGTAGGAAATCCATGTATGACTATGAACCATTCTTTAATTTAAAACCTGCCATAAAGTTGGTTAGGTTATTTTGAATTGAATCTTGCTAATTTTCTAACTGTTAAAATGCAGAAGTTTAAATAATATTCAAACACCAGATATTCAAAGTAATATAAGGTTATCCAAGTGGAATTTGAAGAATTTATTTTAAAAGCACAGTATGTTAGTATACAATCCACACTCCCAACCCACACAGGCCTATAGAATAGTTTAATCCATCATTTTCCAGCTTTCAATCTCACACGTTTGGCATAGCCAATTTTTACTGTGCTTTTCAAAACATTAAGTATATCTATATCAGAAAGAGTAGAGTTGGAACTATTTTTTAAAGTTTTGAAGATGAAATGGTATTAGATCCAATGATATTTGTAAGAAATTACCATTTGCTAAGTTAAAAATCATTCAAATATAGCTGATTATTACAGTTGACGCTACTTTGGAATCTCTAAGAGAATCTCAGGACATGGTCTACTAGAAAAGCATAGTTTGTGTGTTTTGGGGTGTGTGTGTATGTGTGAAGCATCTCTGTTAATTATGTAAAAAAAGGCACATAAGCAAGTCTTGTGGTATTTTCACTACTTTACAGCTGTGTGACTGCTCTCATGTTAGTTTTTTCAAGCTACTGAAATCATATCTGCTCATGTTTGGTTTTTCTATAATTTTTAAAGGTTTTATTATTAACATTGTTGTTCATTTCTATCTCTTTTGAGTAGTAGATTTTGAGTGACTCTTTTAAGTTATGGTATGCTATGACTAAAGTTGCCCAGGTGAAACCAAGGGTCTTTATGATTTTGGTTAAATTTAGTTTTAAATCCTAGCTCTCTGATGGAAAGAGAAGTCACATTAGGTGGTGAACTTATTATACATCAAGTTGACAATGCACTGTAGAATTGTATGCCTGAAACCTATGTAATCCTTGCTAACACATGTCACCCCAGTAAGTCTAACAATAAAAATGAATTTAAAAAAAAATAAATAAATCCTAGCTCTCGAAATCACCTTTCCTTTGGGCTCTCTCTCTCTCTCTCTCTCTCTCTCTCTGCCATTTAGAGACCCAACCTTTTCCCCTCGATAATCAGCAACCCCAAGACAGCAGAAGAGGGTTGTCTGGACCTGGATCTGACTAACTCACCCAGCCCAGACCTCTGTCAGATTAAAGCCTAAATTATGTTTCAGCTCCTGTGCCTAAAGGTGGACCCCTGGCAACTTTCCTATGAGACAGGACAGAAAAACATGGGAAAAGACCTCAGAACTCTTCTCAAGATCTGAAGATATGATTCATTATCTTTACTTCACCTCTGACCCATCAGCTCCCAGCATGATCCTGAACCCATAGTGTGTTATGATTTTGCCCTATATAATCTGTAACCTACACATCATTAGAGAGCCAGGTCTTAAGAGGGTTAGCTTATCTGTGTCTCTGGGATTGGTATCATATCCTTAAATAAACCTCTACTTTCTTTGCTATAAACTCCTATTGGTACTTCCTTTGGCTTTGATGCATGCAGGCAAAACTAATCCCTGAGTTGCTAACTGTTTTTGATGGCATATACAGAGATCATTTTGTTTGTGGATTCAGTGACCACCAGCCTGGGTCTTGCCACCAGGCCCTGACCTAGCAGCTGCCTAGACATGTTTGTCTTATAGGCAGAGCCTGGATAGCAGTTTATGACCAGTGTCACCAAGTATGGCACTTTTCTTTGCAGCAGTAGAAACAAGGAATTGAAAGGATCTGGATCTGGAATTTGTTCTTATTTTGAAAATTGAAGATGCCTTCTGGTAGGGTTTTGTGTGTGATGACCCCAGGGAAACATTTCTTTCTTGAACTTAAGAAAATCTGACAGAATCAAAGAGGGAGATGATTCTTGAGAAATCTTAACAAGTTTGTCTGATTTTGAAACAGGGAGACGGTTTTATACTTGTTTTGCTGTTTAAAACTGTATTTGCTATTTATTAAATTAATGTCTTGTCTCATAGGAGGGGGTCGAGGGAGGCCACAATTCTGACCACAATTCAGCAGACCTTGAAGGAGTGGGCAGTGGAACCACAACCTAGCCTAACTCAAGGTAGCTGTTCCCCTTATCTTGACCTTACTGAGTGGACCTCACATTCATCCCTTTTGAGGGGATAATACTCACAGTCCAAGGCCTAGTGGGAAGTCTGGTCACCCGACCTCTTCTGTTGTCTTATCTGTTGTGTCTGACTTACTGCTGCCCAATCTTTAGAAGGATACAAAGTTTACCAAATTGATAGATCTTGTAACTGTTTGTTCTCTGCTTATTCTCTTTATAAAGACTATCTAATCATAGGACTTAGTTAACATTGCTGGGGCTAAAAGTGAATAATGACTATAATTGTTACAACCCTTAATAATATGGATAATTCCATGTTTATACCCCATTGTAGCCCTTTAGGCTGTATCTTACAGAACTAGAGTACATTTAGCTATGAATCCATAAAAACAAAAAGAATGATCTTTCTATGCAGGGTGGCATGGTCGCAATATACTTTAGTCAGGGGAACGTTGGCCAGAGGATGGATCTCTAAACTATACTACGATCTTACAGCTAGAACTATTTTATAAAAAAGAAAAATGGGATGAGATGCCCCTAACTCTATGCGTTCATGTTACTATATCTAAATAGACCTCTTCAGAAAAAAAATGTATGAATGTGAGTGAGTGAGATATGTTGTCAATGTTACTTGTTTTACAGCATGAAAAGCTTTGATCATCTGAGCAAAATCTTAAATTTGTCCATCTGCCTTAAACCTAATTCTACCTGGGATACAAAAGCTAGTGTTTAAAATGAGAGCTATGATATCTCTGTTTATGTTTATCTCCTTGTTTATGTATGTATATTCTAGATATGGCATATTTCTACTGCTGGATGGAATTACTAATTTGTATTATTAAATTGGCTTAAACAAACAAGGGTTTATGTGAGAATGCTCAAAAACATAACAGACTAACCCAAGTACTTTTTGGAATCACTTGATCTGGGAAAAGAATTGATATTAGAGCTGATTCTGAGTTTGGTTTGGTTAAATAGGCATTATCTTTAGAATTATCAGCATTAAATAATTTTTATTCTATCTGGGTTTTTTAGTCAAATAAGTTCATGTTATCCCTGTTGCAAAACTTGTCAGCAAGAAAAATAACCTGGTATAGTAAAATTTTCATAAGTAATCTAAACTTAACTGTTAGGAGCAAGTAAATTAATTAAATGTAAATGGGGTAAAATGTTTCTTTTTTGGTTAACTCCTTAGCAATAACTATATTGTATGTATACGTAAAAGCTTTTCTAAATCTTTTTGTTAACTTTAAATTTTAGAATTTTACTAAGTTAAATTTAAGGATAAAAATTATCTAATATCTAAATATTTCTAAATAACATGAAATACTTAAATATTAATTGCTAGATAAGTGTATGTTACCTACTTTTGACATCTTATTACACAGAAACTAAAAGATAAATTTAGATCTGCTAATGAAAATGTTTGGTGCTTTGCCCTTAAAATAACTTATGTTTCTATAGGTTATGAAATAGATTTATAAATTTGCCAATCTAAAGCATACTGATTACTTACATTTTAGTTGTCAGTAAAAATTAAGCTTCTAAGTATTATAAATTCTAATTAATATGGAAAGAAATGATGTGTGTTTTCAGTGAAGGAAGATGTAAGGTATGGAAATACATTTTTGAAAGAATTGAAAGGAAGTGCTTTGCCCAAAAATAAGATTGGTTACTTCTAAATGAGTAAGAAGAGACAAACTAAGAGGGACTAGGGAAGTTGTAGAACATTTGCGGAAAAGGAATCCTGAGAAAGAAAATTTTATGTGTGGTCAAGCTGAATTAGATTAATAGAGTAAGTTAATTTAAGTACCAAAAGACATAATAAAGAATTAGAGTTTGGTTCTTTTTCACACTGTCCAAAGAACAGCATTTGGCTATAGTGTTCTGCTCTAGATAAGATTTTATGAGAAGTGTTCTATTTAAAAAGCAAGAATTCAATATTTTATTAAAATAGTTTTCTGTCTTATATTCTATTAATCAGGTACTTGATTACTCAAGTAATAGTCTTCTCAAATCCTAAGAACTACGGTTTTAATAATAAAAGGTAACCTGCACTTGTGTTTGACATATTTTACCTTCACATTGAGTAAATAGAGAATATTGTTTCAGAATGATATATATATATATAATGAGATATTTTCTGGACAGTACATAGATATAGATATCATATACATACATACATTTATACATACCTACGTATGAGGGCTGTCGAGAAAAATATCCAGCTGTAAATGCTTCCATTTTTCATATTACATGGCTGGATACTTTCTGGGCAGCCCTCATATATATAAATAATCCTTTGGTCAAACATGTTTGACAAACTTTTCAGGGTTAAGGATGTGAAAGGAGACTTTTTCTTAACATGGAAACGTCTTTGATTTATTCCAGTGGGCCCGTGGAATGCCTCAAGGATTTGCTCTGTTTATAAAAGATAAAATTTAAAGTTATTTGGGCTATGTGATATACTAAAATTACATGGGAAGCTTTGTCAAATAAGGAAATAATGTTATATTTGTATATATATATTCTTATTACTAAAAATGAATTTTCAGATTATAATCTCCAAGAGTCTGCAATGTCTGATGTATTTTTATTTGTAATTCTAGTCAGTTTCTTTAAGTGTTATGCTGCAGAGAAAAACAAATTCCTTTGTCAACTGCATTATAATCAGATCTGTAGTTATACCATTTTAAGTTTTTGTCACTTACAGACAGTCATTATTTTACTCTGATACTTTTGCAAATGTTTCATCTTCAGAAAGGTAGTGAAGATGCTGATATTCCAAAATACAGGTCTGTAAGAATAAACTGTCAGATCACACCTTTAAAATGAATAAAGGTTTTCAGAAGTCTAAGGAATAACTACATTCATGAAATGCTAGCAAATGATCAAGATAAGCAAGAAATGATTATGTTGGCACTGAGTAAACTAAGGATGATTATAATTTTTATGAATTTTTGTTTAAAGTATTGCTGATTTTTTTGTTTTCCAGATAAAAGAAAACTTGTTTCTCTTAAATTACCTATGACATAGTTAACAATTTGGTAAATTACACTTTTGTTAACAGAATTGAAACATTTACTTTTTCCTCCCTACTGATACCTCCAGAATTCAGAAACTCTTAATGAATATTTTTATTTTCAAGGCAATGCGATTATTTGCATAAGTTCAGTAACAGGACATAATTGGAAACTGCTTTTTATTACTGAATCTTTGATCAGAATGACATGTTTGAAAGGGAAATGCACAGTCTTTGATATGACCAGACAGCTTTAAAGAATTAAGATTGATCTATGGAAGCCAATAAAAGCCCTTGAAAATATTGGCCTGGTCCTTACTTACATGGTTCCCAGCAGCCTTACCATATGAGTAAAGAATGTCACTTCTTAGTAGGTATAGAACTTCAAGAAATAGGGGTTTCTCAAAAAGAGAGGAACTCACCCAAAACCTATAGGTATTGCAGACAATGTCTGATGACAAGTCTTTGCTTTGGCTTTTCTGGCCTTGAGAGGCCTTTTAAATTCAATCTGAAGATTCCTTATGAAAGACTCTGGGAAAGCAGGTTAATTATTTGGTTAATTAATATTCTTGTTGGACTTATAGAAATAATCAGGCCGAGTTTATTGAAATGACTTATTTTGCAAAGAAATTAGTCTTAGTTTGACTATCTTTGGTAAAAATAGGTGATTAGAGAGAAAAAATATTTTGTTTGATTTTTTTTTTACCATGAAATGTGCATAACAGCTTTATTCATAAAAGCTGAACACTGGAAACAAAAGCCCATCAGATAGTGATTGGATATAAACATACAATGAGAACACTACCCAGAAATAAAAAAGAATAAATTACTGATATACACAACTTGGGTGAATCTCAAAAGTATTATTACAAGTAAAATAGCCAGACAAAAATTCTATGTCTTATATGATTGCATTTATATGAAATTCTAGAAAAGGCCAAAGTGTACTGACATAAAGCAAATTAACTATCACCAGGGGCCAGGGTCAGGGTACTGACTATAAAAGGAAGCAAGTAAACTTTTCAGGGTCAATGGAAATATTCAAATCATGGCTTTGGTGGTAGTTACAAAACTCACTAAGTTGTACACTAAAAATTAATGATTTTTTTATATGTAAATTATAATTTAATAAGGATGAATTTTTTTACTACATACTGATTTTTATTACCCTAATAACATTATAAGGACACAATGGTAAGCAAAGTATTATTTTTTATTGTTAAATTTATTGGCATGACATTGGTTAGTAAAAATTACATAGGTTCCAGCTACACAATTCTAAAATACATCATCTATGCGTTGCATTATGTATTCACCCCCCAGAGTCAGTTCTTTCCATCACTATATATTTGACTCCCCCTCCCTTCTCTCCTACTCCCTTCCCCCTTACCCTCAGGTAACCACTAAACTATTGACTGTGATCAAAAAGACAAGGAATAACAGGTGCTGGAGAGGATGTGGAGACAAAGGAACTCTGGTACACTGCTGGTGGGAGTGCAAACTGGTACAACCACTGTGGAAGGCGGTGTGGAGGGTCCTCAGAAAATTGGGAATGGAGCTACCATTTGACCCAGCAATCCCCCTTCTGGGGATCTACCCAAAGAACTTGAAAACCTTTGTCCGCAAAGACTTATGTACCCCAAAGTTCATCACAACACTGTTCACGGTGGCCAAGACATGGAAACCAAAAAGCCCTTCGATAGATGACTGGATAAAGAAGCTGTGGTACATATACACAATGGAATATTACTCAGCTCTAAGAAAAGATGAAATACTGCCATTTGCGACAAAATGGACACAACTTGAGATCATCATGCTAAGCAAAATAAGCCAGACAGAAAAAACTAAGAACCGTATGAGTACACTCATATGTAGAATATAAAACTGAAAGCAACAAAGAAACAAAAAAAAAATACCTTGCAATAGAAACTATAACATATCTTTGTGGATACTATATTCTAGAACTGTTCATTGTTTTGTGGGGGGGTTGTTTTGTTATCTACTTGTAATTTGGAGTGGATCCTTAATTCTTGTTCTCTCCACTTCTTGCCTATGATTTTCCAAACATGTTTCCAATTAATCTCCCATCCTTGACTAGGAATCAGTGAGAGAACTAAAACTGCCTTTTTCCAAAGCCATGCAAGCTAAAGATGGACAACTTGATATGAAATTCAGAAAACTGCCACAGTAGCTTATGCTTAAACAATCTCAGTGACTGATGGTGTATAAGAGTTTAACTGAGCACCTGCTGACATCATCAGGGACATTTCAAACTAGAAAAGATGCTTCCAACCTTAGATTTAGAAATCTTGACTAACAGCCTTAAAAATTCAGAAGCTGGTTTATAATTTGCTCTTATCATTGACCTTTGTTTTTCTTTTGTTTTCTTAAACATATCTTTTACTAAATACCTGATATTATGTAATTTAATCTGTCCATTCAGCTGTTTGGCCTGTTCTGCTCAAGCTCTAAGACTCCAACAGACCACCTTAGAGTCCTCAGTAGATAGGTCCTTAGACAATAGGATTGCTTTACTCTTTGGCAGAACAAGGAGTCTATGCAGCAGCTAATACACCATGCTCTGCCTATATGAACACCTCTGAGGAAGTTGAGATTCTGATAAATTAAATCAAGCAGGAGGCTACTTAATTACAAGATGTGAAAAGTCTGCATTAGACAATCTTTTCCTGTCTACCTTCTGGAATAGGAGCCCTCTTTTGTGGGTTATTACAGTGATGAATTATATTGATAATTCTTATCAAATTGTGTTTTCTAACTTTTAGAGGTTACAATTTTTTTTACTATATATCTCATCTTTAGGACTAAAAGCAGGGATCCCAGGGAAAAAGCAAACATTATGGTAGTACACAATATTCATGGTAAACCAGGTACTAAAGAATATTTTCAATGGAATGTAAAACAGTTTCATTCCTCTATCCCCGGAACTCCACAACTTCTCAGCAGGAAGAAGCCAGAGTGGTCACTGCCCCTTCTCCCTCGAGACTGAGGAATGATTAAAAGAAAGGGAGTAATTGAAACTGAGAGTCCTTATGACTTTGATTAAATTTAGTTTCAAATCCTAACACTAGCTATCATATCTTTCTCTATCTCTCTACCTATCAGAGTCCCAGCCTTTCCCCCAATAATCAGCAACTCCTGAGGCAACAGAAGACAGTAGCCCAGACCTGACTAATGGTCACTTGATTCACACCTCTAGCAAGCTAAAGACAACATCTTAACTTATGTTTCAGCTCCTGAGCTCTAAATTGGAATGACACCCTGGCTACTTTCCAATAAGACCGAGCAGTGGAACTCTGGAAATGTCCTCAAGACCTGAAGAAATGCTTCATTACACTTACCTCACCTCTGACCGATCAACTTCCAACATGACTTAGAACCCTAAACCTATGGTGTTTTTTGATTTTGCCCTATATAATCTATAACTTACACGCAATCAGAGAGCCAGGTCTTGAGAGCACTACCTCACCTGTGTCTCCCAGCTTGGTGCTATTTTCTTAAATAAATCTCTACTTTCTTCACTGCAAACACCTGTTCATGTCTCCTTTGTTTTTGTGTTTTTTTTTTTTTTGTATGCAGGCAAAACAAACCCCTAAGTTTGGTAACACAGGGAGCTTATTAAAATGCCTTGCCATATGAATTAAAGGAAATTCTATGTGAGCAAAAAATATTATTTATTTTTCAACTTAACATTTGTGTAAGCTTAAGAAGAAAATATTTATCCATTACTAAATAACATAAGAAAATGACATAATTTAATACTAATAACCAAAATTAATGAAGAATAATCTCATAAAAATTAAAAAACAACTCATTCCTGTAGAGTATGAAACTTTTCAAAACATTCAGGTAAGTGAAGAGGGATTAGACATTTTTTACATTGCCAAGTCGTTTCACTTCTTTTATTATTTTTTGAGCACACGTAACACCTCTTGGCAGGATGTAGTTTTTTACTGGTGGAAGGTATATGTTCAGGAAAATGAGCCCAATTTTTGGCCTGGAACCGGACTGGGCACTTGCTTTGTGAAGGCCTGCCATGTGTCAGATATTCAGGTAGAGATAAATCACACAGCATTTCTTCTGCAATTTTCAACCGAAAACTTACCAGTGTTTGCTTTGTTGAATTAGGTAGCTTGGAATATAGGATATAAGCATTATACAGAGCCATATCAAGTAGATAGAAAAGTATTTTTCTATATCCTTTGACACATTTTCTCATAACTGGAAAACATGTGAGAAACTGTTCTTGCTTGTTGATGCCTTCCATTCCACGATTATATGCAATTACACAACTAGGTTTCACAATCTTTTCTTTCTCACCTGCCTTATTTTTTCTTATTTTTCCTGTATCAGTCATTTCTGCTTTTGAATGTTTAGTGCTTATCATATAGATATCCTTCTTATCATGCCAGCGTAAGGACAGAATACCTTTGCAAGATAAGGTTCTTACTTCTCCTCTGTTTAGTTTATATGATGCCAGCTTCTTTGGCATATTCTTTTGATTTTTTTGGATAGTACCAATAACATTTGTATTATTTTTATTCAAAATCTGAAATAATCTTGGCGATGAATACCAATTTCCTAAGAACAATGTGTACCCTTTCCCTAAAATTGGTTTGGCCACTTCCATAACTACACTTTGAGATGCAGTTATGTCATTTCCTCCAACCTTATCTTGTTCTGTGTAAATTTTAAAGTGGATGCAATATCCAGTATTGGATTCACATAATTTGTAAACTTTGATTACAAATCTGGAACTTTCATTAGGTATAAATTGCACATACCCCAGTTGTCCTTTGAATGTCATCAATGATTTGTCTAGGGAGACATCTTCATCTGGAGTGTATAACTGTTCAAACTTATCATTCAGATAGTCAACTATACTTTGCACTTCTTGTATTATGTCTTCTACACACACCGTTTCATTATCCACAAAGTGAAGAAAATGTGATATAGCCAAGAAACGTCTGCGAGGCATAGTTTTTGAAAATATTGGTGTCTCTAATATTGCTCTTTTTGACCAGTACATATCTATTTTAGATTTTCTTACTTGTGACATTATGATACATAACGACAGGTATGCTTTCATTTCATCACTTGTTACTGGAAACCACTGCTCATCCTTCTTTGTGTTCTGGTCTTTTAACTTTTGACTTGCATATCTATTTGTTTCCATGGTTATCATTTCAAAAAAATCATCACTTAGCACTTGTTTCAAAACACAAAGAGGTGTAGGATTTGCTCCTAGTCTTTGCAAAACTAAAGCATTTACACCAGCAATTTGAGTGAATGGTTTTATGTTTGGAATATTCTTTTTTTCTTCCCAATTCCATTCTTCATCTCCTGAATCACATTCATCACTGCTTGATATAGATATAGGTCTTGCACGTTTACGAACATTACATTGGATAGAGCTATCTTCACTTGAATTTGAATTTTCTGTTGAATAGTCAGCCATATGAATTTGTTGAATATCAGTCTCGCTGTTTTCACTCGAATACTTCATTTGGCTTTCAGTGTCACTTTCATACAAATTCAAAACAGACATCTTAAAGGGATTATTTCTATAGTTCACCCTTTAACACTGAATATATATAAATATTTCTTGATAATATTTGCATTATAAATGTACTCAAAGCAAATTAAATCTGTGCAAGTCTCAGAGATGTCAATGTTTACAATGGCTTAAGAAACACATGATGAATCCGTGATGTCTTTGCACTTTAAGGGGATTTCTGGAATATGTCTCAGACATACCAGGAACTCTGTTTTAGTCATTCTGAATTGTCATAACAAAATACCATAGGCTGGTTGACTTAAATAATAGAAGCTGAATTTTCACACTTCTGTAGGCTGGGAAATCCAAGATCCAGGTGCTGGCACATTTGATGTCTGGTGAGAACCCACTTCCTAGCTTGCAGAAAGTTGCCTTTTCAGTGTGTGCTCAATGTTCTTTCTTTGGAAAGTGTTCTGAAAGAAAGAGAGAGAGAGAGGCTCTAATTCCAGGGTGAATATCCTATCCTCATGACCTAGTCTAAACCTAATTACCTCCCAAAGATTCCCTGTTTAAATGCCACATATGAATTTTGGGGACATAAACATTCAGCCTATAACAGGGTGAGAACAAAGAACTAAAATTTTAAGCACTTTTTCTGAGTGAAAATTAAATGCATAATTTTTAGAGCATGTTAAATACTTTTTATATATCTTCCTAATTTAAAATTTATGGCAATTCTATGTGGTGTCTTTTACAACTTGTATTTTTAAAAGGATGACTGAAAATTCAAGAAGACTAAAGAATTTGCCTAGGTCTGACAGCTACAAAGTTGAGTTTGATTCCAAGTATGTGATTTTCCCACCATGTTTGAAACCCTTCATATGCTTATTATTTTGTATCCTTCTGGAATCTTTTGCACATCATTCTAAGTCAAATAACAGTAGCTTGACTGCATTAAGACTAGAAAAGTATTGGCTGCCTGAAAAGAACAGCTGTGTCTGGGAAAAATAGATTTGGTTGGTGATTCTACGTATGATTCAAAAGTACTATAGTTAGAAGCCATCCAAAGAACATAAAACGAGCCATCTGGAAAATATATTCTTCATCATGATACTTTGTCAGGCATTGGCTGATGATAGAAAGACATACTCATAGTTTCTCTGTTTATAAAGACAGAAGTAACCTGAAACTGTGTTTAATGACATGTAATTTTGGTGGACTCCAATTCATAAACAAGGCATGAAACATTTCCTTCTATAAGTCAGAGGACCACAAGCCATTCAGTCTCTCTCTTCCTCAGATGCCAGGGCACTGCTAACCCCATCACTGATGCCCCTGAGAGACATCACGCCACTGTTCCCCCAGCAATGCCAGCTGCTGCTATGGAAACAGGAAGTTGTCTATCCCAGCTACTGAGCTGGAAAAATTCTTGTTGTCCTTCCGCAGTTCCACCTCAAGTGAACGCTCATTTTTCCCTTGGGATCTTGAATATCATTATGGGAGAAAGCTCTTGTTTTCAGCTTCTCTGAAAATTTATGTCCTCATTGGTGATACTCAGTGGCTACAGTGAAATTATTTAGCATCCAGCATGCTGAGAAATAAGCAGGATACAAGAGAAAATTTTCACAGCTTTAATGAAAATTCCCAGGGAATATGTGAATCTGCTATGAATAAGTCCCATGAGATATCATTAAATTGTATAACACAAATCTCAGTGTATCAGTTCAGCAATGGCAAATGTGCCCTAATATTGAATTAGATTAAGATGATTCTTGAATATTTAATATAGCTCATAACAACCATGAAATAGAAATTTAATGTACAGAAGGGACAGAGAGGATAGCCAAGAGAAAAATAGTTGTCAGAGATAAAATTTTGAATTTTGAAGGTTTAAAACATCATTATTTACATATATAGAACACTGCACCCACCAATAGAATATATATTTTTCTCAAGTACACCTGAAACAGACAGTATCTTAGGCAATACACTAAATTTAAAAGACTGAAATCATAAATAAGATCTTTTCTGATCACAGTTAAATGAAATGAGAAATCAATAACAAGAAAAACAGGACATTTCACAAATATGTGGAAATTAAACAACATAAACAAAAAATGAGCCAAAAAGAAATAAGAGAAATTGAAAAATACCTTGAGACAAATGAAAATGAAAACAAAATATACAAAACTTATATAATGCAGAAAGTTGTTCTAAGAGAGAAATTTATACCTGAAAACACATTATAATGAAAGAAAGATTTCAAATCAATAGCTAACCTTATATCTTTAGTTTTCTAAACCAAAAAGTAGCATAAGGAAAGAAATAATGAAAATTAGAGGGAAGATAAATAAAATGGAAACTAGGAAACAATACAGAAAAATCAAAGAAACCAAAAATTATTTCTTTGCAGAGCTCAACAAAATTAATAAACTTGTAGCTATATTGACTAAGAAAAAGGACAGAATACTCAAATTATTGAAATAAAAATGAGACTGATTATATTAATACCAATTTTAGAGAAGTGAAAAGGATTATAAAGGAATACTATGAACAATTTTATGACAAAAAATTATATAGTCTAGATAAAATGGACAAATTCTGAGGGGAAAAAAAGCTCACATCTACCAAATCAAACCATAAAGAATAAAATCTAAACAGACAAATAATTCGTAAGGAGAATGAATCAGTAATCAAATATTACAACAAATAAAAGTCATAGAAGAATGGGTTTCACTAGTGTGAATTCTACCAAACATGTAAAACATAATTAACATCAATTCTTTGTAAACTCTATTAAAAAATTGAAAAGGAAGAAACAGTTACTAACTCATTCTATGAGGCCAACATTACCCTGATAACAAAGCCAACCAAAAATACCATAAGAAAATAAAACTAGAGACCAATATCCCTTTAAGAACATTGATATAAAAATCATTTAAAAATGCTATCAAATAATATTTAGTACCATCTTAAAAGAATTGTACACCATGATAAATTAATATTTATTCCTAGAAAGCAAGGATGGTTCCATATGAAAAAATTCAATGTAATACAGGTTAAAGGGGGGAAAATTGCTTATCTCAACAAGTGCAAAAAGAAACCATTTGACAAAATTCAACACCAATGTGTTTTCCTGGTGAGAAGATAAAATGATGCAACCACTATGGAAAATAGTTTGGTAGTTCCTCAAGATAAACCAATAACTTATTTTTAATTTTTTATTGATCTACCATAAAACTGTTAAAAATGATAATGGCAACAATGTATTTGATTATATATGCATATATATATATATATATATATGCATATACATATATATATATATATATGAAACTCTAGAGCAATCAGTATAATTTATATTGTTAAAAATGAAAAGAAGAGGGAATCATATAAAATGCTCAATTAAAACCACAAAAGCAGAAAAAAAGTTGAAGACTGAAATAGGAAAAACTTTCAATAAATAGAAAACAGTAACAAATGTGGTAGATATTAATTTAATTATATATCAATTAAAAGACAGAAATTGTCGGATGGGATCAAAACATAAGTTTTAGTCTAGAATTTCCTCAAACAAGTAAAAATAGAAATACTATATGATCCAGCAATTCTACCTCTGGCTATTTAGCCAAAGAAAATGAAAATACTAACTCAAAAGGATATGTACACCTCCATGTTCATTGCAACATTATTTAAAATAGGTAAGAAATGGAAACAACTTAAATGCCCATTCATGGATGAATGAATAAAGAAAATGTGATATAAATGTAAAATGGAATATTAGTCAGCCATAAAAAATGAAATCTTGCCATTTGTGGCGACATAGATGGAACTTGAAGGAATTAAATTAAGTGAAATAAGTCATACAGAGAAAGACAAAAACCTCCAGGAAAAGGTTCCAAGGCACTGTTTAAAAAAGTCTATGATGTGGACTACCACAGTGAAAATGGATACCTATGTGAGGCCAGTCAGAAACCCAGTATGATCTTTAGCTTTAAGGGAGATTGAGCCTGACATTTGCATACAAACATTCCTGGTTTAATGCCGTATGGAACTCGTCAGACAGAAATGTAATACAGGTTAAATGGCAGAGAAAAACCCTGAATGTAGAACTTTTTTAGTCTCAGGAGAGCAGCCACACAAACTGAAAGCAACACTAATTTATTATAGGCTCACCACACAAAAAAAGGGGGAAGCTCTTGAGCACCAATTATAACAGAGCACAAGGTGATTTTATCCTATGAACAGTGGAATTTATAGTGTGAACACTCCATTTATGGAGTGTTATTAGAAAATATTAGAAAAGCTTTTGGTTTATCAGTTCTTCAATGAGGATGGAAGCTCAGATAGAATCTTTAATGTATGGTGGATTTCAGAACCGCAAATGACAGTGGAATTAGTTTAATCCTGCAGTTTTATATGCCACCATTTTCATCCAGGGGAGACCTTTTCAAAATGATTACTTGGTTGGTAACAGTATAATTCCTCAAGTTAATATCTCAAGCAAGCAGGCTTAATAACCCCACTGGCAGTAACTGTATTTTTTTGTACAATAGGCAAACATTATAGATTAAACAAGTTCCATTTGCATATTTTGGATCTTCTGTTTGTTTTGAAATGGCATGACCCTCCTCTTTGACTTTAGAAAAGATCATTTTATTTTGTACCTCTGACTGTCATTGATCATGCCTTATATCTCAGAAAGACATGGCATCAGGAGTTGTCAAATCCATTGTGAAATAGAGTAATGCTGATTAATAAGACTTAAGAAACAATTGTAAAAAGTTTACCCTCCTGCATCCCCCTCCTGGCATAATCTGAGCATCTCTTATACCAGCCTGTCTTAATTGTTCAACTGATACCTTTTGGGTTAAAGTACTATTTCAAAGACATCCCTGTGAGAATGAATGAACGAATATATGGCATACAGAGGGGATAATAAAAAGACTGGCATAAAGCAGGGGCCTACTAAATGTTTACTGAATGACATATGTTTGAAATGGCAACATTCTTAATCATATTAGTTTGAATTAAGTGTTGAACTCAAGATCATAAAGAAAAATCTCGTGATACTGGGATCCAATGCAGAGGGATGTCAGTAAACTGGGGCGGGATACAGAACAGGAAGTATGTGAGCACTGACGACTATGAGCATCTACTAGAATTAAGCTTTAAAAATGGGGAAGCTTGAGTGACCTTCTCCTAAAAGATAACCAATGCCAAGAACAGTACATGGCAACCTACATGGTGTTTAGTAAATATTTTTAGTATTAGTATAAGTGAGTGAAGGCAAAATTCACATACATCAAAATCTTGTTTGAAATTGGATGTCCATTATTTTAAAGAAGAAGAGATATAAAATATCTCAGTTGAAAAACAGATTTTAAAATGTATAGGAAATTACTGACAGAATAAATGCAATTGCCCAACCATTAGATGAAGATATGTTCAATCATACTTATAAAGCATGAGAGAGTAATATAACAATAGATTATGTTTGCTATATAAAATAGCAAATATTTTACTGCTGCCTTTTGGTGGGTGATGATTAAGATAGATGACCAAACATCTTATTTGCTGATCATTGGTGCAAACTCTCTGAAAGGAAATTGAACAATGTGTTATCAAAAGACATAAAAATATATAGGACCTTTTATTAAGAAATTTAAAATCTGGCAAATTAGTCTCAGTAGATAATAATGAATGTATACATCCATTCGCTACAAGGTTGTTTGTCATAGTAATATTTATTAAACTAAAACAATCATAAACTAAATATTTAACAATAGGTGGTTGGCTAAATAGGAACAAGTACATATTCTTAATGTAAAAACCAAACTTGTATTCTAGAAAAATAACAAATAGTATCACATATGATTCTAAATAAGGTATATGTGTTTGCGGTGCAGTATAGAAATGCAAATTGGAGCACGGTGCAAGGGTCCAAGAGGAAATTATTTCCTTTCTGTTAGGAAAAATAAAGGATAGAAATAGGCCAAATAGTCTGTACATGAAGAAAAAAACAAGGGGAATAATGAGAGAATGCAATTAAGATTTTCCTTCTATTATCTACTGAGGCCTCAGGTGGTCATTCCTTGAATAGTCAGTTTCTTGGGTGTGTTGTAGAGCGCTTTCATCCATTATCTCACTTAATCCTAATAGCAATAATTAATATATAATACATCTATTATCATCTGGATTTTATAGGTGAGGAAACAAAGACATTGACGTTCACACAGCTAATAAGTGACACAGCGGGAATACTGGCTAGCTTTCAGAGATTTGGAGGAGAATAGAACACAGAATAGAGGACATGAGATACTTGTGTATGTAAATAAGTTATGGGAATGGTGATTCTGAGTCTAGTTAGGTAGGTGGGACTGGCCCATGAACTTCAGGTAGTATTTTGGCTGGGAGACACAGAGATGCCTTGTGTCCTCAGCACTAACAATGCAGAGAGGCAGAGGTTTTCTAAGAGATTAGCATTTGGGCAAACAAGGCCAGGGGAAGAGTCAGTTTTTGTACATCAGTGCTGTCTTCCTATTGGTTACATATTATTTTCAGAAAATTAAAAAAATGAATGTATTTCTAAGAGTACTCATTAGGAGAAGTAGCATCTCTGTGGTAGCAGGGCAGGAAACAACATAATGAATATAAGACAGTCTAGAGGGAGACACAAAGATTCCTAGGAAACCCCCAACAAGTTGACAATGCACTGTAGAATTGTATGCCTGAAACCTATGTAATCCTTGCTAACAGATGTCACCCCAATAAATCTAACAATAAAAATGAATTTTAAAAATAAATAAATAAATAAAAATTAAAACAAACAAACAAAAAACACAAAGTATTTGCATACTTCATTACATTTAACTCTCAAAAATAAAAACAAATATAGAGAAAGATAAAAAATAACCCTATAGAAATAAGAATTACGGTTGACTTTCAGTTAACTGTCACCCATGGGGATTGGTAGATGCCAGGTAAATGTAAGCAGACTCTCCATTAACTGAAACTTAAGCATCCAGCACTCTCAAGCAGCCAGCAAAAAAATAAATTGCCAAAATTTGCTGGTTGCTTGACAATGCCTGTTGCTTGTGTTTCATTTAATGGAGTGTCCGTTAGTATTGTTGAGAGTTGAATGGATTTATTTTATTTCATAAACATTAAGACATTTTCCCAAAGCCAAAGTGCTGATAGACGATGAAGGCAGAATTGAT
The DNA here is from genome assembly GCA_004026885.1 of Lyroderma lyra. Classification (NCBI taxonomy): domain Eukaryota; kingdom Metazoa; phylum Chordata; class Mammalia; order Chiroptera; family Megadermatidae; genus Lyroderma; species Lyroderma lyra. The sequence continues at coordinate 21,204 of PVJL010016097.1, forward strand.
CTCTGAAAAATAAGCATCAGAATGAATGACAGAACCAATATTTCCATCAGCTGAGGAATGGATAAAGAAAATGTGGTATATCTATATAACAGAATAGCATTTGACAACTAAAAGAAATGAAGAACTGATACACGCTAAAACATGAATGAATCTTTAAAACATTACTGTTTTAAAGTAATTACTGTTTTAAAGTAAGTGAAGGAAGCCAGTTACAAAATACAACATACTTTATTATTCCATTAATATGAAATTTTCACAATAGAGAAATTTATAGATGCAGAAAATAGATTCCTGGTTGTCAGCAGCTAGGAGAAGTGGGGAATAGGGAATGATTGCTAGTGAGTTCTGAGTTTCTCACTGGGGTGGTGAAAGTGCTCTGGAATTAAATATTGGTGATGATTGCAGAAGCATTCAGATATTTTGAACATAGTAAAAATTGCTCAATTGTGTACTTTAAAATGATTATTTTTATGGTATATGAATTATATCTGAATAATAAAAAATGAATGAAAATGAGGTTCTATTGGTTTGGGTAATTGTGATTTTTTTCACCTCTTCCTAAGTTTCTATAACATGGTGAACAAACTTTCAAAGTGAAAAAGATAAAAGAAAAAATTAGATGTAGGTCCAAATAGAATCAGAAATATTGATGACAACCACATCATAACAAATTACCAGATTTGCTCCCAGCTAAAAACAAGGAGAAAGGATCATTACAACACAGGAAATAAGCTTATGAACAGCTGCTCTTCATTACCATGGCAAACAGTGTTCCTGATCTCCCTGATGCAGCACCAAATAAAATCTACCAAACTCATCTAGCAAATACCTTCACTCTTTCCCTCT
>PVJL010016098.1:0-22041 GCA_004026885.1 Lyroderma lyra
TTTTTTGTTAAGTTAATTCCCAGGTATTTCATTCTTTTTTTTTGTGATAGCAAAAGGAATTGAATCCCTCATTTCTTTTTCTGAGGATTCATTGTTTGTATATAGGAATGCTGTTGATTTTTGTACATTGATTTTGTATCCTACGACTTTACTGTATTCGTTGTTTCTAATAGTTTCCTGGTGGAAATCTTTGGAATTTTTTATATAAAGGATCATGTCATCTGCAAATAGTGACAGTTTGACCTTTTCTTTCCCAATTTGGATACCTTTTTTTCCTTTCTCTTGCCTGATTGCTCTGGCTAGAACTTCCAGTACTATATTAAATAGCAATGGTGACAGGGGGCATCCCTGTCTTATTCCTGATTTTAGGGGAATAGGTTTCAGCTTTTTCCCATTCAGTATGATGTTAGCTGAGGGTTTGTCATATTTGGGAAAGGCACACAAATCTTATGGCCTTCATTGAAAAGAACATTCTGGATCATTTTGCCATCTGTCTCATTTTTTTTGTATTTTGCATCTAATATAACACATAAGCTGTAAAATGAGTATTAAAAGTTAAGCATGTTCAGTAATTATAAATAGTTGGACTATATAGAAAAACTCAAAGAACAAGTATAACTGTTACTATGACTAATATCATTAGCACACAGGTAAAAGCAATCCAACAATTGGTTTCTGGGTTCAACATTAATCAATAGGTACCCAGGCCTAGTCAAAGTCTTGGGATAGCTGTCTACCTCTGACATTGATGGATTCTCATCCTAGAGAAGTCCTTGATGTTCTTTTGTGGTAGAGGCAAGTGTCAGAGACAGGTATATATCCATTCACAGTTAGGTGTCTGATACGGCCCCTTCAAACAAGGTTGGGGACTGTCTTTTATTTGATGTCCCCTTCAATAAACAAAATCTCCAGGTGACTGCCAATTAATCTTTAAAGTCTTTGTCTTCTGGGAGCTTGATATGAAAAAAAAAAGTGAATATCAATTTGGCATTTCCTTTGGCATGGTGTAAAATGTTTTCTTTTAATAATGTCAGTTTATAAATTCCTTCATCAACCTAAGTCCAGCATAACTGCATATGGTACGTAAAGAAATGTAAAAATTTTAAAAATAAGATTTGCCCAGGACCCTGTAAGAACCAAGCAGCTACTTTGGGTTCTCTATATCCCCAACTATTCCTTTAATTTACAACCATCGCTGACCAAAACAATATACCCTAGAAGTTTTTCATCACTTACTTTACAAAGTTTCCAATGCAATTTAACATAAAAGACAAATCTTTTGAGGTGTACCAACATCCTTTTTGGGATACCACAAAGTTATTCTTATATATACTAAAATGTTAACCCTTAAAACCTGAATTTTCAATGAAACTTAAGAAGCAAGCACTTAGCATTCTTTAACTTGGAAGATTATGAAGACATTTCATAACTTCTATAAGCATACACTCTTTTGTTGGCAAATGCATTTCATAAGCCAAAAGTTGTAAACCTAAGATTAGTAATTAATGATTTTTTTTTTTTGTAAATCCAGGTAAAATAAAAATATGTCTGTTCTTAGTTAAACTAACAAACTTAAACTGGCTTTTACTTACTAAAGATTACTCTTAGATCACATGAACTTGAAAAGCATTTGAGTTAGTTTCTGTATTTCTGAGAATTTTACAATACTCGATCCTTCAAAGTGCTTGCCTTTAAGTTAATTTTAACAATACCATCTGGAAGTAGAAATTTGTTTCACATTTATAGCATACATAGATAGACATATACAGAGAGGCAAAAACAGAGACAATTTAACCATGAGAAAAACTCACTCATTTATAAAAGAACAATTGAAACTAAATATTGTGGAGGTGCTTACAATTTCTATCTGTCTTTGACAAGTCAAGTTCTGAATGACCTTCCCCTTTAAAATAAAGACAGCTGTTTCTAATACCTCCAAGAGTTAGGGTAGACATCTAAACGACATCATAGTTGATCCGTTTATCTAAATCCTCTTTTTAAATCTTCAAGAGACCAATTAAATATGCATTCCACTTATTCTGCCTAATTTTATACTAGCTTTTTTCAATTGTGCATGTAAAAGATTAATTTAGATGTATCAAAGGATTCTAATCTTGGCCATCTTGGTATTAGTGGAAGCTGACTGTCCCGGGGGCTTGTTGGCTGGAGGTGAACAATTTCCCGTGTAACTTTAGTTTTTCCTTTGAGCTCAGCAGAATCTGAACAAACATCCAGGGAAAACCAGCCTCTCTGTGCATGTCTCCACATGAACCTAATGCAACCTTATCCCTATAGGACCACTTCACACCCTAGAGAAAATTTTCCCTCAGGTAACCCCAGAAAGATCCTTAGTCTCCTAATAATACCTGAGCAGGGCATAAGAGCTTACCAGATACTGCTGGAACTGTGTTCCAAGTCATGGGCCCCTCTCTTAGTATGAACTCATTCCAGGTGCCCTGCCCTTCTCCCCAGGACTCTCACCAGCTTCCTGGGATTGGTTGCATTACTGTACAGGATACTGTGTGGCAGTCATCTTCGCCACTCCAGATTCCAGGATCTACAACAACTATTGTTGCCCCATTGGCTGTTTGGGTTCAGGAGGCAAGTGTCCTTTCTCTTTTGGAACTAAAGAGAGTTTATCCTCTCATTTAACCAGCAAACCTTTTTTCCCCTCCTTTGGATAGTTCCCTGGCTGGGAATCGAACCCAGGCCACAGCCTTGAGAGCGCCAAAGCCTTAGCCATTACACCACCAGGGAACCCCGAATCAGCAAACATTTTGTTCAGATTCTCAGTAAGCAATCCAATTCAAAAGCTGAAATTAAAAGGAGCCACCCATTTTTCTTCTTTCCCTGGGTTATCTCAACCCCTATTCATCTCAAGAATTTTCTAAGAACAGCTCAGATAAAGTCAGGACCTGCTACTTAAACCAAGGAGGTCTGGGATTTTGAGAGAAAACTTGCTTAAGTTCGTGCAATACACTGTAGGGAGCCAGTGAGGCACAATGAGCTCTTGCTGGTACCTAGTACCCAGTCTGGGACGGCAGGGTGGTTCTGGGGGGTTTCTTTGGAATCCTGCCAACTACATCAAGTAAATGTTAATGTTAGAAATGCAAAAACCTGTAGGGAATTTTTATGAGTTTATTTGAGCCCAAACTAATGAAAATTGCCAGGAAGGAAGATCTCAAATGCTCTAGAGAATGACAGTTTTGCAGTTTCTTTTATGCATTTGAAATTAAGGAAGTAATGTGAGGAAGATTACACGAAGGTGGGGAAAAGCAAGGTGAAAATTGGATTGCAGGGCTGTTAACAAGCTTGGGTGCTCTCTTGAGGGTTGTTACACTTATTTCAAAGTCTTGTTAATTAGATGCACAGAAACAATGGTCAGGGCTTACTTAAGGCAAAGATAAACCTTGTACTAAAAATGTTATATGCCCGGAGTGTGACTGCTCACCTTGACCTGGTCAATTAGGGATGTACGATCAGATTACCCTGTGACGTTACTTTCTGTAGAGCCTCTTTTTCATCCACAGCAGTGTGCTGCATAACGGTTCCTTCACCTTGCACAATTAGAGACCATAGAGCCAAACACTAGGAGGCATTTTGATTCAGATCCTCACACACTAGGACCTCTTTAGAAGACAGGATGATAGGATAATATTCCAAATGAAGAGAAAAATTCCCTGGACATTCTGGTTTTCTGGATAGTAATAATAATAATCTCATTTGTAACAATTTTATAGTTTAGAAAGTATCTTCTTCACTTTAACACAACATGGAACACTCCCAGCATAATAGTGAATCCATTACTAGCTGTATTTTACAGATGAGAAAAACGAGACTCAGAAATGGTATGTAAACTACTAATACTAACACTTATGTAACTGGATTATGGCTACACTCAAGTCCTGCTCTTCACAGTTCTGATGCAGAATTAAAAATTAAGGAAGTAGGGAAAAGAAGCAGCCATTCTGTGATGTTACAATGAAAATTAATGGTGGTGGTAGTGGTCGAATGGGGTTGGAGATCATTCCAAGCCCTCAGAATGGTGAAGGGAGTGAATTGTAAGGCTGAGGCTATAGTGCAGGTAAATATGAAGGAGCTTGGAGCATGTTACAGGGCCAAGTGTCACTGAAACTATTAGAAGGCTGAGAGTGATAAATAAATTCTCCTGCCAGGTCATTTTGGTTCAGCATGCTCCCTCAGTCATATGCTGCTGCTTCTTAATTTTAAGATAGGGTTGGGGTGCCGATCTCTATCAGAAACGAACCATTGCCTCCTTTAAACAGAAATACAATCCTTAGGAGGTAAAGAACTTTATCTAGACTGGCGCCTGAATAATTTACTGGTTTTCTGAACTAATTGTGCCCAGAGGCATGTACACTGAATAAATTAAGTGAGATAAGCTATCCTTATCCTCACGTTGGTAACACAACTCTTCTTTCCACCATCTTTTATTGCTGTCATAGTTCTAGAAAAGTGATTCAGTCTCACCTGAAGGGAAACAGAACTCAGCAGTAGGTAAGGCTGATGACATGTGGTTGGTGACTAAGCATTCCCAGAAATGAAGGGTTGACCTTTCCCCTGTGGCAAGGTACAGCATGGCAGCTTCTTCCTGAGACTCCCCTGCCTTGCTCGCCAATTTCCTTAATCAAAGCCAGTCAGTACCTAAAGGAAGCGATGTTGAAAGAAAACAGCCACTTGACAGCTCTGCTCATGCCCATCATAAAACATTGCTGATTTAGGTGAGAATGCAGGAGATACCCGAGAATTCAATGAATTGATTTTACAGCAGGGATTTATACATGCTTGGCAATTTCTTATAAATTAAACCATTCAAGATGGGAAAATTGCAAGGGTTGGCCTAGTCCGCAGTTCTTGAATTTGGCTTCATGTTGAAATCACCTGGGGAGTTTGCACAAATTATTAATGCCTGGGAAACAGAAATTTTGAAAGATAACCCTAGTTCTAATACGAAGCAGAGTTTGGAACTAATCTATTGTAATACCCCTTTTTTTGTTGGAATTAGTTTTCAATGCTTTCTCACTTCTATTATCCTACTTCATTACCATAACTACTGTGGGTTTTGGGCCAGGTGAATTTTTCTCTCCATTTTATTGAAGGTATGAAGGTCACCCAGCTAGTCAGCAGTCAATGTCCTGATTCTAAGTTGACACCTTCTCACCTTCTATTTAATAGCTAATGTTTTTGTGGTGAATAATAGACAACTTTTAGGCAAAGATGTTCATGCTTAAAGGAACATCATTATATGAAAGTTAACACTTGTGGAGAAATACTTGCACTCTGAAGTCTTCACACTGTTTTGTCGAACAGCCTATATTAAAAATAAAAAACACACACAACTTTTTTTCAGGGCTGCAGAGAATGGTTTCTAATAACTTTCTGCATTAAGTCTACCTGAAAAATCTTATTAAAATGCAGATTCTAAACCTAAACCTAAGAAGATCTGATAGGGTCAGAGATGGTGCTTAGTAATCTGCATTTTTAAGCTCTCTAATGGTTCTTAGGTTCCTTAAAATTAGAGAGCCACGCAGTGTCATTTTCAAATGGTGCTGCCCATTGTCCAGCTGTCAATCTATTAATAGTAGTTTCTTAGTTTGGGTTTTAGAATAAGAGTTAGCAATCTGTTAAGCCCTTTCTACCAGTACTGTAAAGCAAGAACTCAGAATACACCTCACACTCCTCAAAATCTGGTAGTTGAGGCATTAGAAATGTTCCTCCTAGATTTTCAATATGTTTGACAGGTAAATCCGGTAAAAACTAAAACTGCAGCAAAACCAAAATGAGTCTTTACATTGATATACAGGTTCTGGTTATGTAAAGTCAGGAAACATCCCATGCTTCTGCAAAAGCATTATTGATGTCATCTATTTATTGTAGAACAATAGAATGGGAGACAACAGATGGAGTAGAAAGTATTATATTGATTGAATTTACTGTCAGAGGAGCTGAGCCATAGTTCAACACTAATTATCCATGTGACTTTGGGTAGCTCACTTAACTTCTCTGATTTTAGTATTTTCATTTCCAAAAATGGATTCATGCCTGCAATGCCAATGTAATCAGGTTATTATAAGTTTCAAATGATATGCTCAGTATGAAAAAGCATGGTTTACTATTTAACTAGAATTGTATAATTCTATACATTTATAATCTAATTCATTAAATTAAATTATATATAATTATAAATACCAATTGAAACTGATTAATTCTATGCAAATATAATCATTTCATGAAAGACTGAATGTGGTCTACTTTGGTAGCCTTGGGGAATTAGAGATTTACTTCTCAGTGGGCCACTTTTTCTTTTTTTGAGGCAGATATATAAATCTTAAGAGAAAATTTCTTTGATAATATTTATCATTATACTACAATAAAGTAAATCTGGAAGAATACTATCTGTATTTTTACTCTAGGACCAGCATAATAAATTTTATTATAGTTAGTCCTAATTTGTTTATTGACACATAATAAAATATTATGTAATCAGTTAAAAGTCATGTTTTCAAAGAATATTTATAAATGTGCTCATGGTGACATATGGGAAAAAAGTGGCATATAAATTGTATATATGGTATTATAATATCTATTAAATACAAATTAATTCAACAAATATATCCGAGCACCTACCACACATAATGGTAAAATTTTCTCCCAATTTTTGCCCATAAACTCAGCTGTTGAATAAAATATATTTTATTATCTAATCATACAACAATTTGTTTGACCAATTTCTTCTTAATGGCTATTTTGATTGCTAACATTTGCTGTTACCATTATTGTGGTTGAGATCACACCAAAAATTCTCACTATCGGAGGGTCTTCTGTGGGTCCTTTGAGCCTATACCTCTCATTAAGCAATAGTCAATGCTTTAAAATGTATGTGTGTGAAATATAATGTACATGTAAACAACCTAAGATGATGAAAAGAAAAGCATTCGTTAAAAATATCTTTTAAAAAGCATTAAAAACCATTATGTTGAGATAGTGCCTAGAATCTGAAGAAAAGGAGAGGAATGGTCCCAAGAGAAAAGGACCCTAATTCTATAACTGGAAAAGTCCAACTGGTTAAAATCTAGAGCTTAGCTTCTAGTTAACACTTGTTGCATCAATGCTCTGCTGAACTGAATGAATAAAAACTTTAAGCAACTCCAAGATGGGGCAGTTTCATAGGAGATTGTCCTCCTTGAAACTGTGAGGAGCATAGCTATGTTTTGTTTTTGTTTGTTTATTTCTATTCATTTGCCCTTGTGCTGTGAGCCTCCCAAGACCAGTCCTAACCACCTACAGGGAGCTGCTTTCTTTGTCAGTTTAAAGGCTGGTAGTAGAATAATTGAATGTCTTGCTCTTTGTGGGAGGAGGGGGGAACAATTGAGCTCCTTAGTTTTGGAGGTAAGTTGTATGCTCTAAGAGGAAAGTTAAGGAATCTTAATTACCATAGTTTTAAAGTTGGAGTTCAATATACAGTTCTATGAATAAAAACAAATCATTCAGTGAACTTTCTTATACATCAATATTTACCTATATCTTTGATAAGATTCTCTAGTAGATTCTAGAAAGTGAAAATTCTAAGTCAAAGGTATGAGCATTTTAAAGCTCCTTGAACATTTTGCCCAGCTGATTTACACCCACTTATATTCCCATTGGTGAGAATAAAGTGCTCATTTCACCTTACCTGCAACAGAAGGTAACTGTAAGTTCATAAACAGGAATGAAAAAACACACAGTTTTCTTCAAGTCTTTTTGTATAACCAGAGCTGTTTTGTGTCTCTTTCACCATTAAGTATGAAGTTACTTCCTATTTCCAGTGGATGCCCTTCATCAAGTAAAAGCAATTGTTTTCCATTCCTGGTTTGAGGAGAGCTTTTATCATAAGTGGGTGTTGAATTTTGTCAGATGCCATCTCTGCAGCGAGTTAAATGATAATCTTTTAAAATTTATTCTGTTTATGTAATGAAAACCATTGATTATATGTCTAATCATCAACCATTTCTAGGGGGAGGTATTTAGCATGGTATATTATAATTTTAATGTGTTGCTCAGTTCAAGTTGCTATAGTAATACTTTGGTAAGAATTTTTGCACCTGTGTTCCTGAAGAATCTTGCTCTTTCAAAGTTTTTGTAATGTTTCTTTCTTTCTATTTGCATAGCATATCTTTCCTTTTAACCCAGGTCTTTTTATTTAAAACGGGTTTCTTGTAGGCAACATAAAGTTGTTCAGTTATTCACTCTGATATTCTGGCCTCTTGAGTGTATTTAGACCATTCACAGTTAAGGTGATTATTAAGAGAGTTGGGTTGAAATTGACCATATTTATAACTATTTTCCATTTGTTTCAATTGTTTTTCGTTAATTTTTCCCTTTTTTGACTTCTTTGGTTAATTAATTATCTTATATGATTGAACTTATTTCCTCTTTTAGCAAATCTATTATACTTATTTTAAATTATTTAATGGTTGTCTGGTGTTTGCAATATTTACTTCAAGTTAAACTTCACCTTCTAAATAACACTATACTACTTCACATGCAATAACCTTTTAACTGAGGATTCTCAATGCCTCTCCTATTTCTAATGACGTTTTTGTCATCCATTTCACTTATCCATGTGCTGTAATTACCCAATACATTATAGTATTATTATATGTTAGATCACTTAAGAAAGAGGAAGAGATTTTATTTTACCTTCATTTCTTCCTTCTATGATGTTTTTCACTTTACAAATGTTTAGGAAGATTTACTTTTGAAGCCATCTGTGCCCAGGAAGTTTTGTGAGATATTTTAAAATTACAACCTCATTTTAAAAATCAAATGTTGCACCATTTAGATTTCCCTTGTCTTCTTCTGTCTGTTTTGGTAAATTATGATCTTGTGAGTTTGTTCATTTTATTTAATTTATAAAATTATTGGCCAAAAATATTCTTGTTCTCTTATTATCTTTTTAATATTTATATTAACAATGTCCCCCTTTTCTTCGTACTTTTGATAATTAATACATTTTTTATTTTCTTATCAATTTTGCTAAAAGGTTTATTCATTTCATTATTTATTTCAGAAACCAACTCTTGGCTTTTTAATATTCTCCATTGTACTTTTGGTTTTAATTCCTACTCTTCATTTACTTTCTTCCTTCTGTTATCTTTGTGTTTGTTTTAATGTTGTTTTCCTAATGATCTAAGGTGAAAACTTAAATTATGATATACAGCCTTTCTTCTTTTCTCATACATGACTGTAAAGCCAAAAGTTCTTTTTGTCCAAAAGTTTCTCTTTTATGTCAATTATAGCTGCCACATATTTTGCACACCAATCAAAATATTTCATAATTTACATTGCAATTTATTCATTGACTCATGAGTTCTTTAAAGTATATTGATTAATATGCAAACGTTTGAGATTTTTTTCATTGTTTTTATAATTTTACTATATAGTATATTTTTCTAGTGAACATACTCTGTATTATTTTAATACCTTGAAATATTAAGGTCAAGTTTGTTAATTATGCAGTCCAGATCTTCTGTGCTGGTATTGACTTTTGTGTGTTATTCTATCAGTTATTGAGAAAAAGTTTTAAATAGCTCACCTTGACAGCAGTTGTTTTACATTTCACTCTATATATTGAGTCTGTGTTATTAGGCACAAATTTCTAAGTTTTACAATTTTTATTGTTATTATTTCTAATAATGCCTTTTACCTTAAAGCCTACTTTTTCTGATATTAATGTAGTAACACCAGGTAAATTTTGGTTAATATTTACATAGTATATTTTTTCACTATTTTTTAATTTTTAACCTCTGTACATATTTATGTTTAATGTGTGACTCATAAATTAAATGTGCTTTTTATTTTTTATCAAATCTAAAATATGGAGTCAGTTTGCAGATAATTTATCACTTATATTTTTAAGTTCAAACCTACTGTATCTTGCTCTTTGTTTTTTTGTTTGCCCCATTCTGTTCCATTTTCTCTCTTTTGTTGTCTGCTTTTTAATTAATCATTTTTTTTCAGTTATTTTATTTTCCCATTTTTGACTTATTAGTTACAACTTATTTTTTTCTTCTTTTAGTGCTTACCCCAGGTATTACAACATGAACCCTTAAATTATTAGTGCCTACTTTAAATTATTATTTTGTCCATTTCTCACAAAATGTGAGGAATTGAGGACTCTTAAATTCCATATCCCCATTCAGACTTTTTGGTAATATTTTTGAGTATTTTAATTATACATATATTTTCAACCGCATTATATTGCTATTATGGTTTTATACTATCAATTTTAGTATTTGTATTTTATACTATTGCTATTTTATATTTTGGTATTTTTATTTAACTACATAGTTACCCTTTCCAGTGATTGTTCTTTTCTATTTACATTTCTGTCTAGGATAAATTTTCTTCTTTCATTTCTGTTTAGGATCATTTTCCTTTTTCTTATAGGACACCCTTTAGTACATTTTTTAACACATGCTTACTGCACTAAATAGTGAATTTTCTCATTATTTATTTGAAACTTTCTTTATTTTATGTTTATTTTTGAAAAGTATTTTCACTTGATACATAATATTAGATTGTGTGTTTTATTTTTCAATACTCTTGTCTTCTGGCTTTCATTATTTTCTTTGGAGAGCTCTCTTACCATGCTTTCACTGCTTTGAAAGGAATGTGTCTATGTTTCCACGCGCTTTTAAAATGTACTGCTTTTGTTTTTTTAAGTTTTTTCCACCAATATGTCAAAGGGTGGTTTCGGTTGTGTTTATTTTGACTGAGATATGTAGAACCTTTTGAATCTGTGGATTCATTACTTTTGTCAATTTTGGAAGATAGTGTCTTTTTTTGTTTTTTATGTTATGCCTGTTGGGTTATTTACAGTGTTTTGTTTTGTTTGTTTTGTTTTTTCTCTTCATCATTTGATCTCGTCCTGGGCCTAATTAGTAATTCTGGACTGAATACTTGATATTGTATATAAAAACTATTACATCTCTATGTGTACTGTTTTTCTTCTGTAGAGTGTTCTGTTTTCCTTTAGGTCACAGAGAGCTCACAGGTAGATCATTTCAAATCTAAAAGATGGTGTGATAATTGGGGCTCAGTTTCAATCCTTGCAAGGGCTAGGCTATTCCCATTTTCCACTGACTTCTAACCAAGTCCTGCGAGTTACGTAATCCTCTGTTTCTCTTCTTTCATTGGTTTCCTAGAAGTTAATATTAATTTTTACTCTCAAGTACAATAACTACTTTCACTTTGCTTTGTATATTCATTTCTTGTTCCTGTAACAAACATTTATTTATTTGTAATGTCTTATTGCAGCTGTATTTATTATTGGAAAGATTCTCAACTACTTTTTACACTTCATTTACTCATCATTTATTATCACCTGCAGTTTTTTCAATGTCTTTTATTATCACACTACTTGAGGAATAAATCTGTTTTTAAGTAGGCCTATGGATACAAATTTCACATTTCCTGACTTAAAGAGGCTTGCAATTTAATACTAGGAGGATGACAGACAAAAACATGACTAGAGGAGTAGAGAGTAGAGAGGCTATATAACTGCATAAGCCATGTGTTGTAGGAATGCAGATCAAGAAATAATAAGGTTCGCCTAGAATGATGAGGGAGAACATGAAGGTGACGTTTGAGTGGACACTTGGAGAGTGAGAAGGATTACCAGGAGAAAGCCATTACTTCAGGCCAAGTAAGATAGCGACATGAATAGAGGAAGAGAAAAACAGTCTTTGACAGAAGTGTCTGGTGAAGGATGAGAAGAATAATGTGGAGGATATTGTTGTGGCAGAAAGCCGGGGCTGGCTAAGACTGGTTTAAAAACTCGTTTCTAAGATTCGTACGTAAGGCACTGATTGTTGCTAGAAATACAACTAATTGTTATTCTTTGGTGATCTTAGGATTTGTGCTGATTCATTAATTACCTCCCAGGAGATGTGTTTACTAAGTAAAAATCAAGAAACAATTGCTGCCTCCAGGCCCAGGAGGGACCAAGGAAAGAGAAACACACCTGCCGTTTGGGTCACCAGTACTAATATTTTACTTTCTTGGGTTTTGAATGGTAAGCGGAATCCTCGAGTTGGAATGGAATGCAGGCCGCTCTAGGGTGATGATGATTCAGGCTGACTTTTAGACTTGCAAAACCGAATGTGGGTGGTTTTGTTGTGTAATTTTTTTGCCTTAATCATTCTGCCTCTAATGAAGTGCTTTGACTGTCTCTTTATGTGTATGCCTGTTAGAAGTAGGACTGGCATGTCGTGTCTTAATGGAACCTCATCAAATTTGAAGTCATTATGGAAAAATTGTTTGCCTTAGGTTAATAAAGCCCCACTTAGTTATAGAAGAAAATAAAAAGAAAAAAGAAAGAAAAGAAAAGACCAATACCTCAGACCAGGTTAAGCAATTGGTATTATTTTAAGAATTTAAAGTCCAGAGAATAAAATAATTTGCCAAATTTGCTTCCAAGTTAAAGTGAATTTTAGCTCTGGAATTTGATGTACAGAGCTAATGTTCACAGGAATTGTTAGAAAATTTGGACACAAAGGGCAAAACATATCTACTAAACAGCAATTAAATAAAAGATTAAATATTTTACCATTTTGAAAGACAAAACTTTTTCCAACCTGAATGCCATCATTTCAACTGTTTCTCAGTATTTTAGTCAACATTCTTCAATAAAACATTTGTTGAGCATCTATTGTACACCAGGTTCATTGCTAGCCTCCAGAGATAGGGATGAACACACATTAAAGGCACAAATCCTGATCTTTCAGAAATTAGAGTGCGGTGAGGATCATCAGACAGTTGTCAAATAATCACACATATAAAAATTATTCAAATATGAGAAAAAGCTTTGAAATAAAAAAACAAAAGCACAATTCTATGAAAGCCAATAATAAAAGGATTGTAAATAAATACTTCTGCTCTTCATAGGCTTCATGAGTGGATGGCATACAAGAAATTGGTACCATGAGCTGCTTGGTGCTACAGACAGAACAGAAGTCTTAGAGTTAGATTCTCTCTTGTTTTCAAAACAGTTAGGGCTTCTCCATCATGTCCTGTAAGACCAGAAATTCCTAAGAGCTTCCTAAAGTTAGTTTTGTTCTTCTCCTACCTTGACTAGCACTTTCACAAGTCCTTTGCTTTCCTCCAGTCCATGTCCATCGTGCTACCAGAAAGACATTTCTAAAACTTGGTTCCTACAGTGCCTCACTCCTTCCCGACAGCTTCTGTTTACACTGTTAGATTTATCTGCTCCGTAGTCATATCAAATGAAATTCGAAGTCTGATAAACGGGTCCCTCATGCTCTTCCCAGGCTTTACCCAGCCTTACTAGATCTACCTTTCATCACTCTTCTGCACAACTCATGCACCCAAGTTCCAGACTCAGTTAATATTTTCTAGCAGAATCATTCACTTCCTTGAAATAGGCACGTGCTACTTCCTTTTTCTGGGAAGTATTCTCCTCTTTCTTTAACTGGAAAGTCCCCACTCATTCCACAATTGTCAGGTCAAACGTGACTTCCTCATGGAAACTTTTTCCTGCTGCCTAAGGCAGAATTCATCATTTCTTTCTTAGAGATTTCTCAGCATTTTGTACTAGTTACACCTCTCATCACGTTATACTGTAACTATTTGTTTTTGTGCTATTTCATAAATGAGATTGTGAAATTTCTGAGAGTTGGGACTAGATCTAATGCACTTCTATGATCTTACTTTAGCTCCTTCCACGTGTGTACCTAATATTGTGTTTTGCATACATTAATATACAATTATGGAAGAAAGGAAGAGGCCTAGGCATCCTTGATGTCTGCCTTTGTTATTTGTAACAAATGATTTGTAACAAAAGCATATTCCTAGAGGTTGCTGATAAATAAAATCCAGAGAAAAACTTTAAGGGCCAAATTAGAGAGCTCTTTGATGCTTAATACTAAGAATGGCCCCTAGCCTATATGGCAACTGCAAAAATGATAGAATGTTGCCATTTGCTCAGGACATTTATCTGTATCTGTTGGAAAATTGCCATTATGTGCTGATTTTGTTAGAACAAAAAAATTTTTTTAGCTCTCCACAATTGATATCACAAATATACAAGTATATAATATCTATAGTAAAGGTCACAAGTTTGGATGCAGTGTTCAAGCTGCATGACTGTATGAAGTTAGCTTCTGCAAGACTATGTACTCTCAGTTATAAATAATACCAGATTCCTGTCTTAAGAAAATTATAAGTTGATCTTTCAACAGACATCATGGTTATTATCATCATCAAGGACAAATGCCTACTATCTAGACTATGTAAGCAGTTGTGTGAGCCTTAGGGAAGACAAGAGATCATAAGGTGGAATTGATTTCTTCATCTGAATTCTCTTCTTTGTTTACAGTTTATTAACCTCATGTACTTTGAATTTTTTGGATTTGTTTATTCATTCTATTTTTTTCAAATAAAATCTTTTGGGGGATTAGTGGTACTGTTGGACCTAAATTCAGGCCAAGAAGTTATCTTCGGCATTGGTTTCATGCACGACAAGACCAGTGACGGCAGACAAGAGGAAGAATATAACTCTAAATTGACTCCCAAGTTGATGATTTAGCATATGGGTAAAAGAGCAATCTTTTCAAAACATGCCTCAGATTTGTTACTGTCTGTTTACAACTCTCCACTAATTTTCTAACACATTCAGATTAAAGAAAAGTCACATTCCTTACCATGGTTTACTTGATGCTACGTGATCTGGTCTGATCTTGGCCGTTATCTTTATCTTCTAGTACTCACAGCTTGCTTCACTCCAGTGTAGCTGCACTGGTTTCTTCTTACTTCTTTAACATTCCAAGCATATTCTCATTCAGCATCTTTGCTGTTACTATGAAGTCTTCCCAGAACACTACTCAAATCTTCGCGTGGCTCACTCCTGCTACTCATTCAGGTCTCTGCTTAATTGTTCTTCCCAGTGAGGCCTCCCTTGACTATTGTATCTAATAATAGGCTCCATCTCCCACCAAACCAGTCTTATTTTTTGCCTTGTTTCTGTTTTCCTGATTGCGTTGATCAGTGTCTGACATTGTGTTAGTTACTTATTTGTGTGCTTATTATTTATCTTAGCAGAATGTAAACTCAGTGAAGACAAGGTCTTTGTCTAAACACTTCTGCAATTCCTGGCCTGGAAGAGTCTCTGAAACCTAGTAGGTGCTTGATAAGTGTTTGTTGAATAAATAAATATTATTATTGTTATCATTATCATTATTAATAACTTTGGTCACACTTTAATTGCCTTTTGATAGGTATCCATGCCTTTCTCTACATTCACGTTCTTCCCAGATTTGTAAATATGAGAATCTTACTCATAGGAGCCAAATACTAGGGAGGATTTACTGTAAAGGAATAACATTTTGTAGCAAAATTACCTTGACCTTATATAGATTTTAGTTCTTTGCTTCATGGAGCTCAAGGATAGATTTGACCTAACTCATTTTCTTCCCATATTCCTGGCCAGTAGACAAGGGCAAGAAGGAAGGAAGAGCTGAATCATGAAGGCTTAATTTATGTGTCTGTTTGTTGGCTCCTAGAGCTTACTTTAATTGAAGAAGATTTCAGTGGGATTAACTTTTTTTGTAAGAAAGCATGCTGGGTCTCCTTTTAAGGCAAGCTGTTGGTTGTGTTGGAGCAGCATGAATACTTCAGGTCTTTGAAAAATACAGATATGTTCCTAGCTCTGATGGGACCATCTCTCTCTAGCTGGACCCTCAGAAATCACCTTCCCCTGTGTCATCTCTGCCTCGGCAATAGAAATATTCTAAGAGCAGCAGTATATGGGTGCAGTAGCACAAGCTAACTGCATCAGGTGATTGGGGCAGGCTCTCTTCCCTGAGCCCCAGGTGGCGTTCCAAACACTAAAGAGGTTTAGGGAAGCACAGACTTGTCTCTTTATCATGCAAGATCCAAAGCGTACAGGCAGGTTGCAGTCCTCACCTAATATTCTAAGGAGTCATTTTTATCACTGAGGTCTTGTTAGTGTACTATTGTTTAGCTCAAGCCAAACTGTGGTATTCTTTGCACAAGAAAATCAGAGAGGCATTTAGGAATATCATTATTATGAAATGATAAGAAGAGTAGAGCAGGGGATGTGCAGAAGACACCTTGGAAGTCACCCAGATCATTGACTAGCTGTGTGACCTTAGAGACTGATCCAAATTGCCTGAGCATTATCTATCTCAGTCTTTAGAATGAGGTGGTCCCTATGAGCCCACCCACCACTGTCAGTATTCTACAATTTAGTCATTCTCTCAGTAGTACCGAGGGTTTCTCTGGACATCAGATGGTTCCTATATGAGCTAACTTCAGCACAGGAGACTGAAAAACTCTCTGTATGGCATTTACTCCAAGGCATCAAAGCTTTCCTGCTCTTCCTCCACATCTTGGGAAGTTAAAACTACAAGTGCCTCTAGTGGTAACAACAATTGTCTAAATACTGTGGGCAGTGGCTGACCCAACTAGCAATTTCTAAATGCTGAACTCAGTTGAAGAGCAACAAGAAAACAGACTTTTCCCAAATTCTGTAATATTTTCAAAGACAAAAATTGTTAAAGTAAAAGTAGTGACCTCTCTTTCCTGGCCTATAGCCATATACAAATGTGACACCGTAGGTTCTTATTCATGTCTCCAGTTTAACGAAGCCACCTATTGAGTAGCTTGCTACATGGTTATGCCATGATGGCTCTGCTGGTGATGTTCATCATATGAGATCATCAAAATGCTGCGGCTTCTCTGACATTGCCTCAAATCTTTCTAACCAAAAGCACTTCTTCCTCTATACTCTCCCAAGTAGTTCATATCACAATCTCACTCTGAAAGTCCTCATACATATTTGTGCTTCTGTACCTTCTATTGCCTTCACCTCACATTGTAGAGCTTAAGGTGTTCTTTGTTGACACTCAATCTTTTCTTCTTAGGGGAAACATGTCTGTGGTAAGCTGATAGCCAGGGGTGGGGGGAATACACACACACACACACATATATAGTTGAAAACAGCCTCTTAAGGAATACACACACACATTTATATATAAAATTTCCTTTTCCATTTTTTTCTCCCAGTAGAGAAGGGAAGTGTTGTTTATATTCTACATCACAGCAATTAAAATGATTTTTTTGTATTCAGAAATAAAACCAAAATTTAAAAAAATTTGAACTGAGTGGTACTGTATCATAGAAATAGTACTACAACTAAGTGATATAGAGTCATTCCTGTGGTGTATAATCAAGGAAATTTTGTTGTGGAGGTGATATTTGAGTTAATTCTTGAAAGATGGGTAGCCCTGAAAGATGTCTATTGAGTGGGTGAAGGTGGAGGTGGAGTCAAGGCAGTGTACTGTGGAGAACAGCATGACAAATAAACAGAAGCATGACAATTCAAGGATTATTTGTTTATTCCCTCTGCAAATAGTTATTGACTGACTACTACTTAGGGATTCATCAGTGAACAACAGAAGAATAAAGATGACTTTCTAGCAGAGAAAGCTGTATAGTCAAAATTGGTTGGATGACATTAGACTTAAAGAATAAACCAATGACAGGCTGGCGATGGGCTTTATCCTGTTGGTAATAGCCTCTTAAAGGATACCAGTCCAATAAAGGGCAGGGAGCATTGAATGTAATCTTGTGCTGACAGATTTTGGAACTACCCAGCACAAGATCACAGGTTTCTGCTTCCTGGATACGTGTGTGTGTGTGTGTGTGTGTGTGTGTGTGTTCAGCCTAAGGGGAATGACCCACTGAAAAATTACTTGTTAATTTCAAGAAAACAGTACCATGAAAAAAGCTCTGAACTAGAATTGGAAGACTTGGTGTTACTCCTGGTTCTACCCCTTTGTGAGCTGGAGCATGCACATAACCCTCTGAGAGGCTCAGCTCTCTCAGCCGTAAACATGGCTGATGATATTTGCTCTGCCTATTTCATAGGGTTGTGGCAATCATAAGAGATAATTTACCTAAAATTTCTTAGTGAACTTCAAATCAATATATATGAAGAATAGAAGGATTTCATACTCACTTATGCAATCAATCTGAATCATGAGGCCTGTTGCCAGATTTTCTTGAGTTTTATTTTTCTTGGTGTATTTAGAATGAAATAGAAAATTGCCACTTCTTTTCCCTCATGTTGACATTGTTTCTTCTGTTTACTAAGAGATTAGAAAAGGGTATGTCAGGTAGGAAAGGTGTGGTGTGAAGGGATAATGTCATGGAAAATAACTATAGTTGTTCCACAGACATTTGCTTTTCTTCCAGGGATTCCCATTAGCACTTCCCACAGCATTTTCCTAATTAATTCTCACAGCCTCTTAATTCTAGCTATGTAATGTCAGTATGCAGTCAAGTCCTCGTTGCAGTCCTCAAGTGGTGGGCCACTGTACGTAGAACTATATGTTTCTAGAATACTAATGTTAGTAGAAAACTTCTACTCTCTTAGAGATGAGAAAGACTGAGACCTACATGCCTTGTTAGGGTGTTCATAGAGGTTCACAGCAGAGGAAGAATTAAGATCTGGGCTCCGGACCCTCCAGGCTGCATCACTCCCACTCTTTGCAGTGTAGATAGCTCCTCTTATTTCCATCCCTGTTATCTCTTCCTTATCCCCGATTTGAATTCCCTCATGCCTCTAACTACAAAATGAAAAAAGAAAGCCTAATGCTTCCTTCCAAAGTATGGAAAGGTCTTTCTCTGAGAAAGCCCTTCTGCAAACTTCGAAGACGCAGACTAGCAGGTAAGGCCTTAGTATTCACCTGTGACAGAGATACCCTCATAGAGGTCTTCTCTTTAAAAAAAAAAATAGTAAAATAAAATAGACACTTAGAGACTATTAACTCTGCTTTAGCCTTAAAACAAACAAACAAAAATGCTGTGAGTTATTAACTCAGCTAGTTCTCACAACCAAGTTATGAGGTACCTCAACTCTCCCCATTTTACACATGAGGCAAAGTAGGAAAAAAAAAGAAGTGAAATAACTTTTCCAAGGTCACCAGCTGGTGAGTGGTGAAGTTCAGATTGGAATCTAGAGGATCAGACTACTGAGCCTCAGTTCTCATTTAGCCTTTCATTCAACCTATATTTTCAATACACATTCTTCACAGCAAAACACTGATTTCCCTATAGAGTGGGAGATGTGGCAGAAAATCATTAGGCCCTGGCATTCTCTGCCTTCAGGAGATTGTCCAGCTGAGGACACTTCACCCAGTCCTTCTAAGGGGTGCTAGGAGCACTTAGGTTTCCCAAAAAGAATTTGATAGGCAATGGAACTGTCTATATATACATTATTTTTCCTTAAGAAAAATCTGTGTAGGCAGAAATGTTGTTAATCCTTAATGCAGGTATCACAATAAACATTCTTATTTGCATTCAAAAACGTAATTTAAACAGTCAAACGAAGTGGTAGAGACAGCAGGAGCTGATTTGCAAAGCACCAAAAGCATAAAAGCCATAATTGGTTCCAACATCCCTATTGTGTGAATTCCAGAGAATGCTTCAAGTCAAGGATGTTTGTGGCTAAACAAAAGCATGGGAGGGGGTTGAGAAAACAGTAGAGCAAATGGAGAATGAAAGAAAGATCCACTTGTAAGCAGCACCCCAAAGTGTTCATTGCCAAGTTCTATTGAGAAAAGAGATAGTAAGTACACAAAGCAAGGGCTTCGCCATGGCATGGCAAAGATACCTCTTCTAAGTAGAGAGTGGGGTGTATTATACTAAAAGTGGGAAAGGAAAGTCAAGACTAACTGCTATTGGTTCTTCCTTGCTATTGGCTAGTTGGATGCAGCCCTGCTGCAAGATGCTAGACACTCCTATTTCCTGCCTGTACCTTAGTTTCCTCCTCCATAAAATGAGAAAATTAGTGTAGATGATTCCTAACTTCCTTTTGGTGTACATTTCTAAGATCACAGTGGTATGTCTTTCTCAACCCTGAATTTCCCATAGTGACTTGCACAGACCAGAAAACACCAAGGAAAAATTGAGCAACTCTTTGGATAGAAAGCACAAAGGGAACCTTCATAGTACTCAAGCCCACATGCCACTTCTGTACGGACCTTTGCTGAGCTCGCCCTGCCCCGTCAGATGCTCACACCTTACCGACATTCACCACCTTTGGTTTCCTCACCGTGAATGCACACAGCTCATTCAACATGAGGAGGAGCGGCTAGTGTTACACAAGAGGGCCATGGAAATAATTGGAGTGGAGTTCATAAGAACATACTCTTTCAGCCAAGAGAGAGGGGAGCTCTTTTCCTCGGGGAAGGAAAGAACGCATTACAATCATGGGAGACAGGCAGGCATTCACCACTCCTGCCGCCCTCACCAAGGGAGGTCAAAGTGTTACAGAGGCTGTGATGATGAGCAAAGACTGTGGTATTGTACCCCAGGACAAAAAGTAATGAGGCTGAGAAGATGAAAGATGGAGGGGAGAGGCAGCCAAGCTGTGTTCTCATGAATAGCACATTATACGAGGGTAGAAGAAGGGCAGTATGTGAGAAGACAGAACTCCCATTGATTGCCAGGTGCTTATTGAACACTAGCCAGCATCAGGGCTGCATGATGCCTTCTGCTGGGCCTTGGTGAGACTACACGTAGACAGGACTTCCTGCCCTGCATGTGACTCCTGAAGGTACCACAGGTCCGAGGATGGGGGTCCATAAGAATAGGATCCAAGAAACACCTTGACACTCCTGGCAAAGTGCGAATCACCCTGGTGCCCTCTCCACCACCGAGGGAATTATCACTCGCCTAGAAACATCAGGTTTGCGTGGAGAATGGAAGAGGACATGGACGTCTCAGGTAGAGAGGAAGAGGGAAACCGGCAGGAAAATGGTGACGTTCTAAAGACAACTATCACTTCATTTTGCTGAGAGTTTGTGCTGCGTATGAATAAATCAGTTAGGGTGAAATGTCATAGGTCCCTGAAAAAGAAAAAGGCAAGGGAAAAGGCTGTTAGGTGCCCCAATCCCAGAAGTAATGAAAGAAGAAAAAACACACATACACATACACACATTTCCTGGTGGCCTGAAAATCATTATGAACACCAGGTGTTAGATAGACATTTCCGAGGGCTTCTCCTTCCTGGGTGAGGTTCCAGAAGGTGAATTTCCTGGAACATTCTTTTACAAGCTCTGTGTTGGATATTTACAAATACCAGGATTTGTTCTAATATACCAAACGTGCTGGCACCTTGATGCCACTGCAATTCCAGACTTCTTGAGAACAAACATTCTGAACATATCCAAAATGCATCGGGCAGGAGGCCCTGTGGAATGACACAGCAGAATTTCTATTCGTTTCACAGCCCAGAATCTGACAATGGGTTGGTCTTTGCTCTTTCTTCTTTCATTCTCATTTAAAATTCTGGTTTTTCTGTATGCTAGGTATTGTGAGTGCTTACAAGTGCTTCTTCTATCTTTTACTCATTAATGAAGCAGAGTAGTATGAGAGAGGTATGGTAAGTTGGAGAAAAATTGGGTACAGCTAATGTGAATTTAGCTAAAACGAACAGTGGGGCAAAATGATCAACTCAGAGAAGGTAACACCTAAAATTTAAGAATATAAAACTATTACTCAAAATCATCATAATTACTTTTACATATAAAATTGTGGTATCCCCCAAATTATAGCACAAATGTTATATGAGTTAAAGTGTTATAAAATTTTTAATTTAGTATGTGTTGTTTCCTTAGCCAAGCTCTCTTCGCTAGAAATTTCTTCATAGAAGTACATTAAGTATAGACAAGGGCTGTCGGAAAGTATCTAGCCGTGTAATGTGTGCCTCCCAGATCCTAGGCCTAAAATTCTGATCAGAATCGCAAGAGAAGTTCACTTGTCAGTACTTGCCACTCAGTTGGCACATAGATTCAGGATTAGAGTGAAGAGTTACAAATCTCATAAATTTCAAGCACACACCCAACACTGAAATTACAAGCACTACTTTAAACTACTGAACTACTCTTACCTGAATACTGTGTACACACACACACACACACATACACACACACA
>PVJL010016099.1:0-22045 GCA_004026885.1 Lyroderma lyra
ATTTTTTTAAATTCATTTTTATTGTTAGACTTATTGGGGTGACATCTGTTAGCAAGGATTACATAGGTTTCAGGCATACAATTCTACAGTGCATTGTCAACTTGATGTATAATAAGTTCACCACCTAATGTGACTTCTCTTTCCATCACCTTATATTTAGCTTCCCCCCCTCCTCTCCCACCCCCTCCCCTTTCTCCCCAAAAGGTAAAGTTTATGTTATGTAACCTGATACATATAATATCATTTTCAAAATTAAATGCTTGTTCTCACTAAAATGATGACTGTTGCTACCATAAATAACTAATATGCATTGACATCGAACCCCAATACTCACGAAATTAAAGTGGCATTTACAATAATAACATGAACTATAAATTATTATGAAATTTATTACATATAAAAAGCAGCTAGAAGTAATGGCAAAAGTGTAGACAATTCAGTTAGCAGGGGTTATGTATGCACTGGTGTCTTACCCATATATCATTGTCTCTTTTTCAGCAGCATCTTCTAGAACATCTGTGTACTCACAGCTCCTTACCCATAGCATTGCTATGAACATGCTACGTTGTACCACCCACCCAGCCTAAATTTGTTTCCTCCTCTCTCTCCAATCCCCTATCAGAATCTGCCACCTTCAGTGGTGGGGAAACCTATGAGACATGTGGAGAGAAGCCATCTGAAGCTTTGTGCATTCACTTGGAGTGTGGGTACAAGAGGGGCACACTAGCTTTAGCCCACTTAACAGTTTCTGCCATGGTACACATTTCACAAAGCTCTGGACTGCCTTCCAGGTACAACAGTAAATGCCTAAGAATAATCTTGAACTTAAGCAGATCTGGGCAGCTTCCCTGTAATTAGAATGCCACATCATCTCCAACCATAACTATTAATTAAGCATGGCGACCAGAGACCAAGTCTTAAAATACACAAAACAGCTTTGAAGGGTATAAAGCCTCTACTTAGAGCCTTTCTATATGTGAATCCACCCCCTTGCTGTCTTCCTTCCCCCACTCCTTTCTCCCCTTTAATTTTTCCTCAGTTCAACCACGTTAAGAAATCTGGTTTTCCATTTTGCCAGGATGCACTCAGTGACCTGAGAAGCCCCAAGTAGAGCCATTTTTACCCATTAAAATTTTGAATGTATCTCAGCCACAGCCACATGTTCTAAAAAACTCAAAGTTTGTGCTTATGTGGGCTTCAGCAGGACAGACATTGTCATTCCTTCAGTCAGGTAAGACCCAGGATCTCCTAAAATTCAAAGCACTCCAGATCTAATTGTGATCATTACTCATGCCACCCACATGCAGGACAGTGTTCATGGTTTTCCCACTTCAGTCACAACCCCAGTGCTGACTGCCATGGCCTATACCACTCCGAACCATTTAAAAAGGTGGTGCTTCAAAATATTTGTGCTAAAAACTCAGAGAAAAAAGATTATCAAAGGCCTTGGTGCTGATTTTAGGTTGGTTGGTGAAAAAGTTTGCTGGTACTGACCCAAGTGCATGGAATCCTGAGGGTTCCTTCTCTGTCTGGTGGGCTGCTGCAATAGGACTTCTTAGTCTCACCTGGCTTGTTGGCAAGTAGGCAAGCTCGGATAATACGGCAACGCTCTAACAGCAGCATGCCCTAGATCATCCAGCATGCCACTGATCCAAAATAAACACAGGAGACCTTGACTGCCTCCAAATCTCTCCCACAAGAGCACATTCGTGAAGGCAAGGCCAACCCTGGCCTTTGCTCTTCATGTGCTATGATTTTGGAATCTCCCATTTAGGGTGTCCTCCGATGGTCAGCCTGAGCATCATACCCGAGTTTTGACTGAGTTCTACCAATATGTTGTGTGTCTAGCACTGTGCTAGGAACTAACATGATGCTGAGAAGTGTGAGTGCATCTGTGCCTTCAGAAATTCATCTCAGCTTTTCTTACTTGAGTTGATAGACTCTACATGTGCATATATCACATCTTATGCGTTATGTCAAAGAACCTGATTACACCATTGTCAGCAAGAGCAGAGTTTTCTTTCAAATTATGAAGATATTTTCCTTCATTTCCACAAATTTTCCTGCCTGTGTATGAAATCCTCACACACACTGAGCCTTGGAAGACACTCTTGGTTCCTGAGATTGTTGTATCATTCAGCATCTTACTAAAAAAATTCTAATGTCAGGTAGCATTGATCATAGAATTACTAGGAACAAAACATCATACTAGCTGATGTATTGGTACATTTTTATCAGTTGTAAGGAAGAGAATTATAAGTGATTTCATTTCATATGGGCTGAGGAAACAGCACATGCTATGTCCCAAATGTACAATTCAATGATAATGTTTAAACTGACCCAGGGCCCTAGCTCTACTCATCAATGGGATTTGCTTTGAAAATGAGAGCCTCTGAGATTCTGCAGCACCCTTTCCTATAAGACCCTGTTATCTCAGCGTCCCCACACACACTAGGAAAAACACCCATGAACACACACACACACACACACACACACACACACACACACACACACAGAGAGAGACACACACTGACAGTTTAGCTGGAAGTCAGAAAGGGAGTGCACACAAGTGAGAATATCAGAGGAAAAAGTCCATGGAGGCAGCTCTCTCAAGTTGCAGAAAATTTGAAGCTTAGGTAACCAGGCAGCCACACTTTGGAGAATACCTTGCCCAGCTAACATGGTTAAAAGCATTTCATGTTATAATTTTATTTTTGTTTTGTCTTCAGGTCCTGCACAGGTGTCTTAGAAAAGTATGTATTTGAAAACCTTTTTCTTACTTTAAGTATTATTCAGATCTCACTCCAGAAGCCTCTGACCAGTCTCCAGAGAAAGCCAAAGGTAACACAGCCCAGCCCTCTGAGACCAGCATAACAGCTTTTCATCCACTCTGTGTGTGTGTGTGTGTGTGTGTGTGTGTGTGGTGGTTGTGGTGGTGGTGTCCATCTAAGGAGGTCATGCCTTGAGCAATAGCTGGCTGATGACAGCTTGGTATCCAAGGAGGACTGGTCAACTTCAAAACCCAAGTCAAGGGTAGATAGCTGAGATCAGGAGAATACAGCAACTAATGCTAGGGTTTATTTCAAGGCCTCCCAAAAAAATTTCATGTCACCTACTTGAGATCTGTACTGACACAGCCTTTTCCTGATCTGGAGGCTCAAAGTCAGGTGGGCAGAAGGGCATTGATGCCTCCACAAAAGCTGCTGGTCCCAGTAAATGCAGAGCTCCAGACAGGACATTGGTGGTGACCTAGTCAATGTGAACACCCACTTCACATTTCTCTGTGTGACAGGTATGCATGTTATGTCCCTAAGTGCCAACCCAGAACCTTGGTTAGTGTCTCCATGGAGATGTTTAAAAACCAGGGCCAAAAGATGAAATGCTAGACCACCATCCCAGACACAAGCCAGGATACTCCCCAAGATATACTTCCAGGTATACTTGCAGGTCATTTCATGAAGCCTTGACCTAGAGTGCCAAGTTTAACTTCTTGTGACTCAGTCTGACTACCTTGATTTAAGAAAGGCAGAGCCTCACGGTGAAGAGCGCCTGTGAAAGGTGTACATTAGACCACAGGGACAGCAAGGTACCACACACAAAAAAGTCCCCCTAAAAGCTGACAGTTGGGTGGAAAGACAAGGACAAAAATTGCCATCTGGACCTGAACCCAGATGATGTGGTTTCTCTTAGGATCTCATTCAGGGGTCCTGAGTTTAAAATGCACTTGTAAAGAAAGGACATGGGTCAAATTTGTTCCTATCTTCACTGCAGTTTAATCTTTGGAATCACAGCCCAGCCCAGACCCTGCTTATTTCTGCTGAGGAGCCTTTTACAGAAACAGCAGCCATTCCACATTAAAGACACATTTAGACATTGAGAAGCCCCAACCTGAACAGCTGCACCTGAACGGCAGGTCTATATGATGGTGACTAAGCTTCAGGTCTATCATCATCAGATAGACCTGCACCCCTAGGGCGAGAAAGAGAAGGCATGTGTCTGCAGCAGGTCGTGAAAGGACCTGGGCCTGGCACAAAACTCAGCTCTGATGTTTCAAATAAACTTGGGGATGTTCCTGTGTCTAGTATTTCTGCAGTAGTGGCAGGATCTCAAATGACCTACACTGTTTCCTTTACAACACCTTAAATGCTGTCACCTACCTGAACAACATTTTTTCTGTCTTTCATTGTTTTTGTTTCTTTTTTCTTTATTTCATGCACATTTGTATAATAGCTTACATTATGGTTTTAAAATCATTATAGTAATATTTAATAGTTATTATGAGTAACTATATTCTCACAAAAAGACATTTCTCACTCAAACCCTTTACTCTCTGCTTCTTCTGTCCCCAAACCCTGGCAACCCCATTGTATTTCTCTCTCTGATCTTGTACTTATTCTGGATCTATCCTTTTAATGAAAGCATAAAACAGGTTCCCTTTTTTGTCTGCCTGTGTAATTTTTGCAGTGACTTATTAATTTTTGTTATAGTTTCCATTGGAATAGCACCTTTATTGTTCTTGCTTTGAAAATTAATATGCCTGATGAAATGAATATTAAAATTATAAAATGAAGCCCTTTTGTAAATACAATAAATTACTGGCTCACATAAAAATTGCTAGAAGCTTTATAAGTGTATGAAGATGCTCCAGTAACTGACTTTCAAACAACCACTCTCAAACTGTTACCTTCTCAGCAAAGATCATGGGAGTCAGTATTATTGTACCTTTTAATAGATCTGTGGCCTTGAGCAAGATAGTGAATTGTAAAACGTTGGTTTCACCAGGTTTCAATGTACTTTAAAAAATTAGTTTGATTGTTCATTTGAACTACATCCCAAAATTCCCTTATAAAGATAACTGAAGGAATGCCCACTTTGTATAACTTGGTTGCTAATAAATTAGTTTCATTGATAACTTCTATGACCTCTCCTATAACACTTTCCACTGATATCTACACATTTAGGATTTAACTAAAGCACAAGGAACCCAAATTTTCTCAGTTAAGATTGGCAAATGGAGAAGGGCAACCTCTTTGCATATACTTTTTTGAAAATGTACCTAAAGAAGAAAAAAGTAAATCTGACCTGGATGTAATTACAGCATAAAAAATATCTTTGGGGAGTTCCCTGATGGTGTAGTGGCTTAAGGCTTCGGCGCTGGTGCTGTCAGTGCTGCGGCCTGGGTTTGATTCCCAGTCAGGGAGCTACTCGCATACCAAAAAGCAAAAAAAAAATATATATATATATCTTCAATAGTATTGTGATAACTAAGCTTACTTACAAATGGATTATTAGACTTGTTGTTTGGATAACATTGTGAGGTATTTAAATGTGTAATTACTATAATGTTTTGTATACCTGAAATTCATATGCTATTGTATGATATCAGATAATAAAAAATAACTGTTTAAATTACATACACACACACACACACATATATATATAAACATATATGTGTGTGTGTGTGTGTGCATGTGTGTGTGTATACATACACACACACACACATAGAGAAAGAGAGCTCTCTGCACTGCAAAGTAGAAAAGGGATTTTAATGAAAATATTTTCATTCACTGACTTTGAATTGGTTCCAGTAATGACTCAGCAGAGAATCATCTCCAGAAAAACAAACACTTTGTGATGATCAAAGTGGAATCTTTCATCTAATGTCCAATGTACTTCTTGGGGCTAGAGTGTTTTTTCTGGTTACTCTTTTTGAAATGATTTGTTTCCCTAAAGTTATAAAATTTAATTGATAAAAAATCATTTCAAATACTCTTTGATTGTGATATTCTATAGGGTTTCTGATTTTTATTGTGATATGTAATGCATATATGAAGATCTTCACTTTTAATGTTGATTAGTTAAGAGTGGTTTATTACTTAGAGAAGACTTATTAAAATATTATTAACTTTTAAAATAATATGAATAAGTTTATTGTTTCAGATACTTATTGCTTAACAACTATTATAAAGGGGCATGTGTACATATACAATTCCTTTAAAATAAAATAATTTAGCCCATTTCATTGCACATTCATTGAAATATGAATATTAAACTAACAAGAGATAAAATCCACTACAAAATTAAATATAGTATGGTAAAAATTAACAAAAAATATAATACAGATAATTTCATTAAAAATATACAATAACTGTCACTTCCAAAAAAATGGTGTGGGTATATTTACAATCTAAGAACATTTTAGAGTGTCTATTAGAATTATAGTAAGTCATTGAGCCCAGAATAATTTGAAGATGATTATTTCAGATAATTTTGAATAGATGATGTTTATGTTATACAAGTTTATGTGTATATATAATTGTAAAAACAAAACAACTCATAGCACTAAAATGACAACTTTTGCTATCAGAAATAACAACTATAAATTTATATTTAACACAAATAATCACAAATCTACAGATTATTTTTTTACATTAATGACATGGACTGTAATTATGAGATTAATTTTTGTACAAACAAGCAGCTATTACTCATGCCAGAAGTGTACACGATTCACTAAGCATAGCTACTGTTTACACTGGTGTCTTATTCAAATTTCTTTATTCTTGTCTAGCTTCGTTTTGTGGAAAAACTGGATCACCACAACTTGAAAACGCTAGTACTGCTGTGAACATTCACACCCATGCCACAAATCCAGCAACAGCTAATTTTTCCTTCTCCTCACTCCCAAGTCTTCTGCCAGAGGCCACTGATGTTGGTTCTTTAAAAACCCACAAGGGAGACTAGGGGCAAGATGGAGACTGGAGAGAAAGTCCCTAAAACCTCTGCCAAAAAGCACAATTTAACAGCCACCCAGGAGCCAAGAAAGAGGACCCTCAGTGACACAACAGCAGCTGAGAAATCCATGCATCGCAAGTAAACACCTGAAGGTTGGGGAGAAGAAGGCAAGTGGGGAAAGAGGGAATGGAGCAGAGAGGGATTGCAACAGGACTAAATCACTGCTGACTATCTGAGAGCAGCACAGTGCACAGGAAAGGGGATGCCAAGAGGCAACAAGAGTAAAAACCAGCAAAGCAGCAAAATGGTGGGAAA
Organism: Lyroderma lyra; assembly: GCA_004026885.1. NCBI lineage: Eukaryota > Metazoa > Chordata > Mammalia > Chiroptera > Megadermatidae > Lyroderma > Lyroderma lyra. The sequence goes on from PVJL010016099.1 coordinate 7,051, forward strand.
CCATGGGGGAGCTGGTCTTTAAAGTGGTGGGTTAGGGATCGAGCTTGGGAGCCAGCCTCTGGAACTTTTGAATGGTAGGAGGGCTGAGCAAGTACTCTGAGCGACAGAGATAACACCTCAGCTCACAATGCCCTTGAGACACACAGCACAGATACACAGCTCCTACACAGGGTTGGAGTTCCTGCCACTGGCCCACTGCAAAGGCAAGCCAGCTGTCTCAGACCAGGCCCACAGCACTGGACTTACGGTGCGTGAACCTGCTCTCACGTCCCTGGGTAGTACAAGCAGTGCGAGCCCGCACATGGCGAGATGCTAAAGCAGGCCTGTAAAGAAAAGTGAATTTGATAGCAATCACCCAAGCCAGCAGGAGCAGCCATGGCCCGCATCAACCGACTTTCCTAGCATAGGGCAGAAGGCAGAGCTTCCCCTGGAGTGCCTTTTGTTGGCCTCTACCCTGGAGTGCCTTTTGTTGGCCTCTACCCTGGATAGATGTGCACTGCCTCCAAACGTAGTAGGAGATCAGAAATAAGAAATAAACAGCCTGCCTCTCTCCAAATACTTGACCCCCAGTGCCACCTAGTGTCTGCCCTACAGCAAGACACCAAAAAAGTATTAATAAGAACTCATGGGCACTACTTAACATAACACCCTCATATCAAAAAGGAAGAACCCAGCTGACAGGATGAATTCTTTAAAAACTAAAACTCCTCAGAAAGAACGTGAAATTTATCCAGAAGACAGCGTCTTAGACCTAGAATTTTCTGAACTAAGTGACAGAGAATTTAAAGTAGCCATTCTAAAGGCTCTGAGAGAAATGAAAACATACTGGCAGAACACAATACCTGAGATGATCAACATAAAAAATGAACTTTGTAAACAAAAGCAACAATTTAACAAAGAAATTCAAAACATGAGGAAGATAGAGATGGAAATGCGAGAAATAAATAATACAATAAAAGTAGTGAGAAATGAAATAACTGCCATAGGAAACATAGCCAACCAGATGGAGGAAAACATTAGTGATATCGAAGATCAGAATATGGAAACAGCTCAGAAAGAGGAAGAAAGGGAATATAGAAGCAAAAGAATTGAAAGAACTCTCTAAGAACAATCTGACTCCATGAGACAAAACAACATCAGGATTATAGGAATAGAAGAAGGGGTAGAGCATTCTACAGAGAGCATACTCAAACAAATAGTAGATGAGCACTTTCCAAAATTATGGAATGATCTGGAAACCCAAGTTCAAGAAGGAAAAAAGGCCCCAGAGATACCTGGACCCTAACAGATCTTCTCCAAGACCTGGACCCTAACAGATCTTCTCCAAGACACATGGTACTAAAGATATCAAAAACTAGACAAAGAGACAATTCTCAAGGCAGCCAGAGAAAAAAGAACTACACCCTTTAGAGGAAAACCTATCAGGCTGGCATAAGATTTTTCAGCAGAAACTCTGCAAGCTAGGAGGAAGTGGAATCCAATATTCAACACTTTAAAAGAGAGAAACTTACAGTCAACAATAAATTATCCAGCAAACTTATCTTTCAGATATGAAAGTGGAATGAAGACCTTCTCAGACACACAGAAGCTGATGGAATTTGCCATTACAAGTCTGGCACTTCTAAAAATACTGAAGGAGGCTCTTGTCCTGAAACAAAACATCAGAAAAAATGGAACAAAGTTGTGGCAGCAAGAAAGAAACAAAAATAATACAAAAACAAACAAAAAAATCAGTAATGGCCACAGGAAATCCTCTCCTATCGATCATCACTCTGAATGGTGACGGAGTAAACTCACCAATAAAAAGACGCAGAGTAGCAGTCTGGATTAAAAAACATAACCCATCCATATGCTGTCTCCAAGAGACACCTCAACCATAAAAACAAACACAGACTCAGAGTGAAAGGATGCAAAACAACACTCCAAGCATATGGTAAACAGAGAAAAGCAGGAGTTGCCATACTGACATCTAATGAAATACACTTCATGTGAAAAAAGAAAATAAAAGACAAAGATGGACATTACCTAATAATAAAAAGCACAATACAACAACAAGAATATTTGACACTAATTAATATATATGCTCCCAATCAGGATGCACCAAAATATACAATGGAACTACTAACAGATTTGGAAGGAGAAACTGATGAGTACACAAACATTGTGGAAGACTAAAACACCACACGAACACCCATGGACAGATCATCCAAACAGAAAATAAATAAGAAAATATCAGCTCTAAATGACACATTACAGCAATTGGACATAATTGACATTTACAGGACACTTTTTTCAGCAAAAAGAGACTACAACTTCTTTTCCAGTGTACATGGAACATTCTCAAGGACAGACCACATTCTGGACACAAAAGTAGCCTCAGCAAATTCAAGAAGATCAAAACCATACCAAGTGTATTCTAAGACGACAAAGCTTAGAAATTGGAGATCAAGTGTAAAAGGAAAGCAGAAAAAATAACTTATACATGGAGATTGAACAACAGCTTATTAAAAAGGCCTGGAAAAAAGAACTAATAAAAGATGAGATTAAAAAATATATAGAAACTAATGACAATGAAAATACAACATATCCGAATTATTGGGACACAGAGAAAGCAGTAATACAAGGGAAATTTATATCAATACAGGCCTATCTTAAGAAACAAGAAAATTTACAAGTAAACATCTTAACATCCCAACTTAAAGAACTAGAAGGAGAAGAACAGACAAATCACAAAGTCAGCAGAAGGAAAAAAATAATAAAAATTAAAGCAGAGTTAACCAATTAGAGAAAAGAAGGACAATAGATAAAATTAATATTATAAAGAATTGATTCTTTGAGGAACTCAACAAAATCGACAACCCCCTGGCTAAACTAATCAAAGGATGAAAGGAAAGAACACAAATATCCAAAATTAGAAATGAAAGGGGAAAAATTACCACTGATACCAAAGAAATACACAGGAGTATAAGAAAATATAATGAAGGACTTTATGTCACTAAATTTAGCAACCTAGAAGAAATGGACAAGTTTCTAGAAACTTATAGCCTACCTAGACTGAACCAAGAAGAACTGGATAATCCAAATAGACAAATCAATATCAAAGAGATTGATATGACTGTCCATAATCTCCCTAAAGGTAAAAGCCCTGGACCAGATGGTTTCACCAATGACTTCTACCAAGCACTTAAGGAAGAATTAACACCCATCCTCCTTAGACTTTTCCAAAAAATTGAAGAGGCGGAAATACTTCCTAACTCATTCTATGAGGCCAACATTACCCTAATGCCAAAGCCTGGCAAAGACAACACAAAAAAGAAAACTATTAACCAATATCTCTGATGAACACAGATGCAATAATCCTAAACAAATATTAGCAAATGGAATACAACAATGCATCAAAAATATCATACAACATAATCAAGTGGGATTCATTTCAGGAGCACAAGGATGGTTCAACATAAGAAAACCAATCAATGTGATACACCACATAAACAAAATAAAAGATAAAGACCAATGGTCATATCAATTGATGCAGAAAAAGATTTCGACAAGATACCTCATCAATTTATGATCAAAGCACTAAATAAAATAGGTATAGAAGGGAAGTATGTCAACTTAATAAAGTCCAAATATGACAAAACCTCGGCTAACATCATACTGAATGGGGGAAAAGTGCAGCCTATTAACCAAAATCAGGAACATGACAGGGAAGACCCCTATCACCACTGCTATTTAATAGAGTACTGGAAGTTCTAGCCACAGCAATCAGGCAAGAGAAAAAAAAAGAAAGGTATCCAAATTGTGGAAAAGACGTCAACTTGTCACTATTTGCAGATGACATGATTGTTTATATAAACAATTCCAAAGATTCCACCAGAAAACTATTAAAAACAATAAACAAATATAGTAAAGTCGCAGGATACAAAATCAATGTACAAAAATCAACAGCATTCCTATATAGAAACAATGAATCCTCAGGAAAAACAGACATATACAGAGAAAACTATGAGACAGTTTTGAAAGAAATTGGAACAGATTTTAAGAGGTAGAAAAATATCCCGTGTTCATGAATAGGAAGACATAACGTTGTTAAAATGGCCATTCTGCCCAAAGCAATATACAGATTTAATGTAATACCCACTAAAATTCCACAATCATACACTCGTGAAATAGATAAAAGAATTATCAGATTTATATGGAACCATAAAAGATCTCGATTTGCCAAAGCAACACCACCTAAAAAGAATAAGGCTGGTGGCATTACATTCCCTGACTTCAGTTTATATTACAAAGCACCAATAGTCAAAACAGCTTGGTACTGGCAGAAAAACAGAAATACAGAGCAATGGATCAGAATTGAAAACCCAGAAATAAATCCAAAAATATATGGACAAATAATTTTTGAGAAAGGAGCAAAAAACATGCAATGGGAAAAAAGCTTCTTTAGTAGGTGGTGCTGGGACAACTCAAAAAACATATGCAAAAGAATGAACCTGAGTTGTGAAGTCTCTCCATGTACAAAAATTAACACAAAATAAATTAAAGACCTACATATCAGACCTGCAACAATAAACTGTATAAAAGTAAACATTGGTGCTAAGCCTATAGAGCTAGGACTCAATGTAGACTTCATGACCCTGACCTCAAAGGAAAGGGAAGTAAAAGAAAAAATAAGTGACTGGGACTATATCAAACTAAAAAGCTTCTGCACAGCAAAACTTACCATTAACAAAGCAAAGAGACAGCCAACTGGGTGAGAGAAAATATTTGGAAATAACACATCAGATAAGGGTCTAATATCTAAAATATATAAAGAACTCATAAGACTTAACAACAAAAAAACAAACAACCGAATTAAAAAGTGGGCAGAAGAACTAAACAGACGCTTCTTCCATGAAGAAATAGAAATGGCCAGCAGACATATGAAAAAAATGCTCAACTTTATTAGCTATCAGGGAAGTGCAAATCAAAAACCACAATGAGATATTACCTGTTAGAATTGCTATTATCAACAAGACAAGGAATAACAAGTGCTGGAAAGGATGTGGAGAAAAAGGAACTCTGGTACACAGCTGGTGGGAATACAAGTTGGTACAACCACTGTGGAAGACAATGTGGAAGTTCCTCAGAAAATTGTGAATGGAGTTGCCATGTGACCCAGTAATCCCCCTTCTGGGGATCTACCCAAAAAACTTGAAAACCTTTGTCCGCAAGACTTCTGTACCCCAATGTTCATCGCATCGCGGTTCACAGTGACCAAAACATGGAAACAACAATAGTGCACTGTGACAGATGACTGGATAAAGAAGCTGGGCTACATATACACAATGGAATATTACTCGGGTACAATAAAAGATGAAATATTGCCATTTTCAACAAAAAGAATGAACCTGGAGATCATCATGCTTAGTGCAATAAGCCAAACAGAAAAACAAAGCACTCATATGAGGAATATAAAACTGAAAGCAACAAATAAAAAAGAAAGAACAAATAACCCATGGACACAATCAATAGTTTAATGTTTATTTGGGGACAAGTGGGTTAGGGAGGGGAGAAAGGGGAGAGGGTGGGAGAGGAGGTGGGGAAGCTAAATATAAGGTGATGGAAAGAGAAGTCACATTAGGTGGTGAACTTATTATACATCAAGTTGACAATGCACTGTAGAATTGTATGCCTGAAACCTATGTAATCCTTGCTAACAGATGTCACCCCAATAAGTCTAACAATATAAATGAATTAAAAAACAAGCAAACAAACAATCAAACAAACAAAAATCTTCACAAGGTTTGTGAAGTGAGGTCATCCAAGTCTGTAAGTGTATCTCAAATGAGTGGTTGAAAAGAGAACATACTAGCTTTAGTCAAGTTCACAGTTTCTGCCATGACAAAGATTTTGCAGAAATACACCTGCAAACCATTAGTAGTGATCACCAACTGAAGCTTGTCAGGGCACTTCCCTGAAGTAAACATGTACAATCTCTTTCAAGTATAACGAGGAAGAGAAAGACCAGAGGTCAGAGACTGAGTCTCAGAGAATCAGAGAATGCAAATCAGCCTTGCAGGTCATGTAACATTTTATCTGAAGTCTTTTTAAGATGCCAATTTCCTCCCCAGACTTCAGTTCTATTGCCTCTTTTCTACTCCCTAGTCCAACCTCCTAAAGTAGTCCGGTCCCTATCTCTGCCAGAGTTTGCTTTGAGACTCAAGTAGCAGCAAGCTTCCATCATCGTTGCCTACCTAGGTTTCCAAAGCTTTGCACAGCCACCTGTTTACAAAATTCAGAGTTTGTGTTGAAGAAAAGAGGAAAAGAAAAGACCCTGTCAGACACTTGGATCTGTATGTTCCAGGATCTCCAAGGGGTGCAGTATCTCAAATACAAGTGCACACATCTCTTTGGGCAACCTGTCAGGCTCACACCACTTGAGCCATGCACTCTGACTTCTTTCCTGGTCATGCCTCTTCAGCCATGACACCAACGCTGGCTGCCAAGGCTCATATCACTTCTGGCCACATTGGAAAGGTGATGCCCCCCAAATACCTAGCATTAAAATGCAGAAAATGAAAAGAGTCCTTAAGACCAAGGTAATTAGCTCTGCATGGGCAGCTGGAGAGTTTTCTTAAACTGACCACTAAACCTGGGCAGTTATGATTCTTGCTCTGACTGGTGGGCTGTGATAAAAGCTGGGATTCTTGTGTGTATTGATGGTTTGACATAGGGTGGGAAACCCAGCTGAATTGCTTTATCAGTGTGTGTTCCCTGCATGCTTCTAAAGCATCGCAGCAACCAGAGCCCTTGTTTGTCTTCAAACTTCTGCCACCCCAGCAAAGACAAGGCCAAACCTTGATCTTTTGTCTCCCAGGAATAAGATCCTGGAAGCCCCAGTCCAGTGCAGCTTTTTCTGGTTAGTCAGGGCATGACAACCTGAGTTTTGACTGGGTTCCCCAAATGTTTGGAGTGTTCACCACTGTGCTGGGAACTAAGGTGACACTAGGAAGTATGAGTGTACCTCGTCCCTAAGTAATCTATATCATATTTTCTTAAACAACCTAATGACATTATCTACAGGATCACATATTCAATCTTTGGCTTAATGTCAAAGAACCAGACCCCACAATTGTAAACAAGCACACAAATTTGTTTTATTGCATGAGGACTTTTGTTCACGGCTCAAAAACTTTCATGCTTCTTCATAAAACAATCACACACATCAAAACCTGGAGGACACTGCAGGTTCATGAGCCTGCAGTTTCATTCATGTTTTTACTAAAAGAAGTGGAACTAATGTCAAGTAGCATTGATTGTGTAATTAGTATAAGCAAGGCATCATAGTAGGTGGTGCATCACTACTCTATAAATGCCCTATGACAGAGGATTACCATGATTCCATTGTACACAAGCTGAGGAACCAAGCAAATTCTATGTCCCCACTGTGTACTTAAACTGCCATTTTGTAGACTTAAAACTGGGCTCAGGGGAAAGTATTCCATGGGTTTTGCTTCAAAAGTGAAGACTTCTGAGATCCTGAAGCAGGCTTTCATATTGGGTCATTTTCTCTGAGGGTCCTTCCACATAATACCATGCACACTCATGTACCTCACACACACATGCACACACACACACACATACACACACACACACACACACACAAAATGACTGCCCACCTGCAGGTACAAAGGTAAATACTCACTCCATAGGTTATCAGACAGACAAAGGTAAGTGGTGGTGAGCAACTCTGTAATGGTACAGGGGCCCCCAACTTTTGGGCATCATGCCCAGTGCATATATATAAAGTGGGGAGACTCTGTGGGTCTGTGGGCTGATAACCAGAGAAAGCAAAGTAGGAAAAGGTTAGCCTAAACCAGAGTCATTCCTGGGCATCTGAAAGAACAAAGTATTGTTTCTGTTGTTCTACCCTGTGCACCTGTAATTAGGAGCAGATACATCCAGCTTCCTTTTCTTTAAGATAATATGCATAAATGAAGTGACAGCAACATTTGTGCAGCCTGCAGAAGAGCCCCTTTTCACTTGTTCTTCATGAGGATCCAGTGTGTTCCAAGACTTTGACAAATTATTTCTACTTTCTAGAGGTATTTCAGAGCAGAGGGCATCTTAGAGTCAAAGGAGCCTGGGTCATGGAGAAATGTGTCAGAGCAATGGAGCACTTGCCCAATAACCAGGTGCCAGGCTGGCCTTGTTGGAGTCTCAGGTTCATCATTTAAAAGTACGTGGAGTGATAGCCCAGGCTCAGTTTAGAGACCTCATGAGTAAACTAGACACAGTAAAACAGTGCAGAAAAAAATGGGAAAAAAGAGCAGTTCCTGGGGGTACTTACAATTTTCTAAATCCTGTAGTCCCAGCTTTTTTGCTTCCTGGTCTCTGGTGTACCAACAGCTTTGAGAACACCAGACAAGGGAGTGTTTTGATTTTGGGTTTCCCTGTCTGTGACAGAAATACTAGAATTTACCTCGAGGGCCAAGCTGTCTCTACTATGTTCAATGGCCCAAACTTCAAGAAAAAGAGGTCATTTAGGTGTTTCTTTCTCTGGATAACAGGCATTGTTGATTATTAGCATCTATCTATGCAATGTAAGTTGCTCACAGACCAAAGGGCATTCTGAGAACTTTTCAGATGTTTTCAGTTTTTGTGCCTGTTGCCCTCACCCTAAACTGGGATGACAGTACCCATATGTTGCTTTTACCCCAAGGAACTCAAAGCTTGGAGCAGGAAATAAAGAACACTGTGCAAATTCTTGTGAGAGAGAACAGCGAGTGCTGTAGAAAGGACCACTGACATAGAGGTATGTCTGATAGGATTCAATGGTTCATTTTTGCTGTGAACTAAGGGAAAGTGATCCATTCTTGCAGAAGTCAAAGAACAGTGTGCTGGTGTGGGGGACCTCAAAAGGGGCAAAGAAATAGAGGTAGAAATAAGTTGTGCCAGAGGAGATGTTCTGAAAGGCTCAGGGTGCTAGAAAAGAGCTGGGAGTTAAGGACAAGAGGGCCAGTCCGGGCATCAAGCATGTGCTGGTTGTTTGCAGGGTGGCCCCAGCCCCCTCACACAGCACTTACAGCAACAAACTTGGACCAAATCACAGTCCTTTTGTTCAGGTTCCAGGCTCAGCAAAGTTGAGAGCCTCTTCCTCAGGGTGTCCTCGGATGCTGAGGTTCACTTGATTGCTTGCTTGCTTGCTTGCTTGCTTTGTGTGTGTGTGTGTGTGTGTGTGTGTGTGTGTGTGTGTGTGTGTGTGTGAGAGAGAGAGAGAGAGAGTTTGGAGAGAAGAAAAATCACTTGGAGTCACTGGGTTAAAGTAAAATCCAATACCATTAAATTGGAAGTGGAGGGTAAAGATAGCCTAGGAGCAAAGGCCTCAATATAGGTATATAAACATCACTGTGAACTGAAGCCCTGCTATGAGCCAGACACTTAGCCTACTGCATCCCATGTATGATTTGCTCACAGACCTGCAAAGATTGTCATCTCTATATTCAAGTAAGAAAATGAGCTGGGAGACGACCGTGCCACAAGAGATATTAACAGTGAGTGGCAGACAGAATTGCGGGACCCAGGGCTTTCCCATCGCAACAGTTTCCAGTAACAGTTTTCCTGTCATGACCCACCTCAATCAGCAGGCAGAACTGTCTTTCAGCTGAGGGTACTGGCTTGTTATCTGTCCCTGATACTTTGAGGTGTGTCTGTTCATGAATATCACACTTGGAGAGAGAATATTCTAGTCCCATGTATTGCCCAAGTAGCCAGACCATCCCCAGAGGGAGGTGGTTTTTTGAAAATCCACAGAACGCTAGCGTGCTGTCATTACAATAGACTAAACATGGCTTACTTCCAGACCATCCCCAGAGGGAGGTGGTTTGTTGAAAATCCACAGAACACTAGCGTGCTGTCATTACCATAGACTAAACATGCCTTACTTCCATACCCATATGATCACACATGACTTTTTGTGTCTGAATCAGCATCTGGATGGAGATGGTACCTGTTGCAGGATAAAAACTTGCCTTTTTCATCTAATTCAGTCACAATCTCCAGTGGTTTTCACAGCCAGAAGTTGTGGGAACTTCGCTTCTCACACTGGAACCCTGGACTGGAAGCCTAATGTAGGGCTGGGATAACTCACTCTTGAGGAAAGACCTCGACAACTAAAATATTCCTTCCAAATCTTAGCAGCCACCATGAGGCCTCTAAAAATCTTATTTTGTTCCATTTTCTTTAGTCTCCATCATCATAATAATTATTTTCAGCTCCTGAGCCATTTGCCTTGCTCAAACCCGCGCCTACCTTTTTGGAGTGTATTTTCACTTCAATAAACTATCTCTTTGTTTCACCTCTAAAAAAAATAATAACTACTTTTTTTTTTTGCTTTTTGGTATGTGGGTAGTTCCCTGACTGGGAATTGAACCCAGGCTGCAGCGCTGACAGCGCCAACACCGAAGCCTTAAGCCATTACACCATCAGGGAACTCCCTATTTTCTTTTTACTAATTTTAAAATTATTTTCATTGATGTACTGATGAGATACAATAAGTTTTATCTATTTTTAGATGCTGCCTAAGTCTAAGCACCACACCACACATAAACTGAGCTCAACAAGATGGCAAAGACACATGTCAAGGCTGATCACTGCTGTTTCCACAGCAGGTTCCACAGAGAGCATGAAAATTTACTCTGGAAAAGATCTCATATTTAGTCTCAGACAGGTCTTAAAGACGATAAGTAAAAGAATTAAAGTAAAAGAAAAATTAGACCCATGCTCACTTTTATTTTCTTAAGAGTTTTACATTGTAAGTGGATTTTCAATGTTCTCAAACAGCTTTCCCCTTCTTCAAGCAAACATGATATAAATAATTCACTTCAGTCCATTCAAATGGAGTATTGATTGGATTATGTCTGCTAAAATAAATTAAATTTAATAATTTTAAGTGCATTTGACCCATAGTGTTTTGTTGTCCTTTGGTTGGGTTTGAGTTTGATGTTTTGCCAGGTTTAAAAATGATTTAAAATTCTTTCTTTCTCTTCTACCTTTTTCTGATCAGAAAGTTTTAGTATTATTCAAGTACCTCTTCCTCAAATTGTTGGAAATCTGCTATTAAAATTATAGGGCTAAATGAACTTCTGCAGGAAGGTGGTTAATTCTCTAAATACTTCATTTGTTCCTTTATAACAGGTCTACTTAGAAAGTTTCCATTCTATTTGGTTCAATTTAGGTGACATGTTTACTTTTCTAGATTACTTTTATTTACATACAGTTCAGGAAATGTTGCCTTTACCTATTTTTTACTTCCCTCATACAAGTAATAACTTATCTTTATTATTCTCTATTATTAATGGTTCATCATTTTTACTTTTTGTTCATCTTTGATATTAAAAATCAAGTCTTGAATTTAGTAATTGTGCTTTTTCTGCTTCTACAAAAATGATTTCTCCCATATTACATTAAGTTTTCTGTTATGTGTCCCTTAAATTTATTCATTTTTATTTTGTAGTTTTTTGTTTAATTATTAATTGATGCATTTTTATTTATGCTTGTCAATCAATGTAAATATATGGGGGGGGTTCTCTTTTGTTGTAGTGGTTAAGGTTTGGAGCTCTCACAGCCACAGCCTGCATTGATTTCTCAACCAGGGAACCAACCAATGAAAAAAAAATAGATGTCATGGAAAAAATTTTGAATGCTTTTACAAACTAATTCTGTGGATTCTTGTATCACGTTTTCATTGTTATGTTGACATATTTTACACTTTTAGTATTGAAGTTCTGATTAATTCTTAAAATATTGTTAAATAGAAGTTTCTTAATGTTTTTTTATAAAAGGCTTTATGGTTGGTTTTACTTTGTAATATATATATTTTTAAAATTTCTGGGTTGTTCCAATGCATTCTGTAACTTTTCTACTTAGTTGATATCTAGTGAGGCTTTACTTCTAGCTTAATACAGGGCTGATTTTTAAAGACTGCTACATGAACACTTGAGCATGTTTACATATTTTCTGTTTCCATGGCATATAATTAGATGTGCATTAATTATATTCACCTTTATAGGTATAGTATTTAAGTCTTATGTATTGTGATGTAGTTTGTCTACTTTTATCTCTTATGTAATGACTGCAGTGAATTAATATTCTGTCACTACTATATTTCTGTTTGTCCACATTGTGAGTTTTTATTTCATAAATGTTGATTTCAAATTATTTGGAGCATAAACTTGAGGTTTGTTCTTGCTTAAATTCAAATAATGGTCCTATCCCATTAAGAGTTTGGTTTCAGTTGTGTCACTTTACTAAGCTGAGCTGCCCTTGTCTGGAAAATGGGATAATGATCCATACATTGTGGAATCATGATGTAATTTGGTAATAATACCTGTGAAGTACCAGGTTCATAGACAAGCCAATGAACTGCTGTGGATTTAATTGTCACTGTCACTATTCTTGTACTCCATTAGAAAACATAATGGTTAGCTTCCATAGTGAAGGGGTGATTACCAGCGCAGTTTTCAAAGGATTTCTGTACCTCTCTGAAAGACATTTAGGTAAATGCATTTAGCACAAACACTACTTTTTATGTCATTGATGCCAATTTGACACTGTTATTCCTCATTCTACTGCTAATTTGTTAGATGTCATTACTTTCACTACTTCTGCAGTTATGATTGCTTATACATCTATAATTCTACTTTTCTACTACTTCTAATGTGTCTTATAATAAAACTGTTTCTCCTGGATTTTAGGGATTATAAGATCCCTGTGTCTGTCTTTGTTTGTTCCTGAAAAGCCTGGCTTGTGCATGTATGTGAGAGAGAAGGGGGAAAGAATGAGAGAATGGAGAAAGAGAGGAAGGGGTAAATACTGACAGCAGATTATAGAATGAAATGTTTCAGTTTTAACATGTGGTCCTTGTCCAAATGTGTTAATGCAGAGAAAGGATCATGCTGGGATTCAGATTCTGGAGCTGACTTAATTCTGCTCCTTCTGTAGAGAGAAAGCAGGTTTATAGGAGTCAAATTGTAGGTAACAATTTTCTTTAAGAACATGGAATTTCAAATTTTCAAGATAAAAATAAATATTCATAGATACAATAATCTAGCTTCTACACAGCAAAAGCATCAGTAAAGAAAAAAAGGCACCAAATGAATGAGAAAAATATATGAAAACAATGTGTCTGATAAGGGGATAATATCTATAACATATAAAGAACTTACGCAACTCAAAAACAAATAATCAAGCAATCCAATTAAAAAATGGCAAAGAACCTGAACAGATATTTTTCTCCTGAATACATGCAAACAGCAAATATATATGTGAAGAATGCTCACCTTCACTAGCTTCTAGGGAGATGCAAATCAAAACCACAATGAGACACCACTTTCCACCTGTTAGAATGGATATTATCATCACGACAAGAAATAAGTAGTGTTGGAGAGGCTATGGAGGAAAACTCTGATATACTGATGGAGATAATGCAAATTGGTATAACTGCCACAGAGGACAGGATGTAACTTTCTCAAAAATTAAGAATAGAGTCACTCAATGTCCCAGAAATTCTTTTCTGGGTATCTACTCTCCAAATTTGAAAACCTAATTCCACAATGATATATGTATCATAATGTTAACTGCAGCAATGTTAATGGTGGCCAAATCATAGAAACAACCAAAGTGTTTTTGATAGATGACTGGATAAAAACGTATGATACATATACACAATACAATATTACTCAACCGTAGAAAAAAATGGCATATCGCAATTTGCAACATGAATGGAACTTGAGTTCATCATTATAAGAAAAGTAAGCCAAACAGAAAAATAGTAAGAATTATATGACTTTACTAACATGTGGAATATAAAACTGAAATCAACAAAGAAACAAAACTAATGGACACAATAAATAGTTTAGCTGTTACCTGAGAATGAGGGGGAAGTTGTTGGGGCATCAACTGTATGATGATGGAAGGAGAACTGACTCTAAGTAGTGAAAACATAATGCAACACATAGAATATGCATTGTAGAATTATACACCAGAAACCTCTGTAAAGTTTACTAGCCAACTTCACCCCAATAAATTTAACAATAATAACTATTTGCTCAATCCATAAAAGATAGAAAATGAGATTTAAAAATAAATGAAAGCAACAAATACGAAATAAAATAAAACTTTATGAGTAATCTTGTATGATAAATGTTACAAAAATATCCATTTAAATACAGATATGTCATATTGAATTAAAGACAATTATATCTTGCATGTACAACTAGAAGTGTTGAAAGTAGAATGCTAAAACAATGTTTTCAAGGAAAATATATAGAAAGGAAGTAAATATTAAAAATGTTAATACAGGGGTGGGTGCGCACTGCAAATGCAGTCCTCCCACATCAGCCTGGGCTCCGGTGGGGCACGGGCTCTCCTGTTGGCGCAGAACTACTTCTCCAAGCTGCTGCTCTCTCCCGGGGTCTGTGGTTTTCAAATGGAAAATTTTGACGCATCACTTCATACCTATTTCAAGGCATTGCTAGCAACCCGATAAACCAGAGTAAAAGGGTGGATTCTCCTGGACAATTATGAAGAGAAGACAAGATGGCGACTGGAGAGGAGGTTCCTAAAGCTTCTCCCAGAAAACACAATTGAACGGCCGTCCAGGAGCCAAGAAAGAGGATCCTGAGTGACAAACCGGCTGCTGAGAAATCCACAAATCGCAAGTAAACACCTGAAGGCTGGCGAGAAAGGGGCGAGTCGGGGAGAGGGAAGGGAGCAGAGACGGACCACGCGGGACGCGATCCCTGCTGACTATTAGGAGCTGCGCAGTTTGGGGGAGGGGAGAGAGACTGGGGAGCTGGGGACGGAAGGAGTTTGGGAGCCAGCCTCTGGAACGTTTGAGTGGTAGAAGGGCTGAGCGAGGACTCTGAACTGCAAAGATAACACCCCAGCTCTAAGCCCCCTGGAGACCTACACAGGGCTGCAGTTCCTGTTCCCAGCCTGCTGCAAAGGCGAC